>AP025054.1:4512032-4795042 GCA_036186865.1 Eustoma russellianum
TTCCTCTTCTTCCTCCATCTTTCTGTTCTTCCTCTTCATCTTTTTTCCAACCATGGTCATCTTTCTCGTATTTGTCCTTCACAATTTGCAGGTCTTTTCTTTGTCAAAGTCAGGCATGAGCCAATGAAACCTCAGAAGAAATGACTCATAAAGATGTCAAGAAGAAATTGGTAAATTTACATTCTGGTTTACTTCATTGAAACTACATGAGAGAATGTTCATTTGAGATATTTCTTATTGCTTGAGAGATGAGCAAGGAATGTGAAAAGTCCATATACGGTTCTGGTTCTGGGGTCCAATATGTATTGCGTGCAGGCAGCTTTGAGGCTCATTTATGTCCAGAAAGCTTTGTTCTTGTACACTTGGCTTATGTCGCCTCTGGTTCAAATACATGTCTAATGATGAGTTTGACTGCCGCCAGCTGATTTTAAATTGCCCTTGGGGAAATTTGAGGTTGGGGCTGATGAAGATGACCATGGTTGGGAAAAAGATGAAGAGGAAGATGGAGTAAGAAAAGATGGAGGAAGAAGAGGAAGAAGAGGAAGATGGGGAGGATGGAGAGGGAAATCGATTGTGGGGGTGGGGTGTGGTAGGGTGGGGGTGGGGTTTTTCTTTTTATTTTTGAATTATTTTTTCTATAAACTTTTAAAAAATAAATGAAAATTGCCTTTATGACGTCAACATGGATGCCAGGTGTCTATTAACCCTATAAGTCTGGATGACAAATGTGTTTCATGAAACATTGGATGCTACTTCAAACTTGATGGAAAAGAATAGATATCAGGTGCAATTAACTCTTTTTACCAACTCCAAGTATTCAAATATGACTCCCACGACACCCACAATGATGAAGATGCAACAGCAATATGCTGATGGAAGTTCTAAATCCAACTTTCTCCTTCTCTTTCTTCATCTTTGCTTCTATTTAGTCCGCCACCAGTTTTGCTTCATGATTGATGATTTTTGTGGTTTCTTCTTTCACCGTTATTGTTGTCGGTTCTTGAACAACCTTAGACGCCATGTTGGAGAATTCTATGCAGACAATCCGAATCAAATAATGATATCATAGGTATTGTTATTTACCGTCTGCTTAGATGTTAAACTAGTGATTGATAAGTGTTGTAGTATAAATCTCATTAAAACTAAACTGGTTATTCTGTCCTACACAACAGCTTCGTTACGTTTATACCCAAAATTGAAAAAAAAATATATATATATATATACTAGCAAGTTGAGTATTCACTAATCAAATAAAAATTTATACCATAAAGTAACACTTCCCGTCTTCAATTTGACGGGATGATTTTGTTAAGAAAATTATAACTACTCTTCTAGAAAAAATATATATTTATAACTACTTCCCGTTTGTCTATGTGGTTGACTAGAACAATGTATTAAACTTTTTAGAATCATCCTGTTTAGCCGATTGAAGGGAACTCTGCGTCAATTATTATTTTTATATAAAATCTCGAACAAAGAAGGCGGACTTGGGAAAACTGATAAAGTTTCTGCTTTATGACCTTTAGATCAGGGGTTTGAGCTACGAAAACAACTTTTTGCACAAAGTAAATGTATGGTAAAGCTGCGTACATCACATCGCTTCTCTGACTCTATGCAAACGCATAAGTCTAGTGTACCATGAATGCCTTTTTTATATAAAATCTGGAACAAATGTTCCTGTTTATGGGGTTGATAGGAATCCTAATTCTCCCGTCATACCAAAAAGGAGAACAATATTAGTGTAATGTCCCAAAATCTCACCACAAAAATGTAAATAATATACGATATTTTTATAATTTCTCATGATATTTGTGCATCAGTATAAAGGATACGGATGAAGTTTGTTTTAGAAAAAGGTAACGAATCCCTAAATGATAATGTAAAATGACAGCTGATTCGGTCGAAAGATCTGTCTAAGCTGATATATACTTTGAATTGGGACAGTCTACTTTCTTTATGTTATTATTAAAAGCATGTGTAAATGTTATCTTCCGTCCAATAAAACTACATTATTATAACTAAAACATAGTTTTTTTTACTAAATTTAATCACCTTTTACTCCCTGATACTTTCTTTACCATATATGAAACAAAGAACTTCTATATAAAATATTGATACTAATTGAAAAGGCTAAATATCTTATATTAAAAAGCGAGTTTGTAGAAGTTAAATTGATTACTATATTATATTAAACCAAATATATTGAGTGAAATAATTTAAATTAAACAAATCACACATGTAATATATCGTGATTATAATGGCGTACCAATTACATCATTAGCCTAGAAAAATGGTGTTCCGTATGTATTAGTTTTCTACGTTTGCGCATAGTCTAGGAAAAGGCCGGATCGCTTTAAGATATGACGTAGTTTTTTTTGCGGCTCGAACCTGTGACCTGTGTAGAGTAGAGATCAAATTTGCAATTCACAAGAAATTCACAATAACAGAAAAAAAATCACCAGTGGTGGGTAATGATTGTTGGAGAATTGGTAGAAGATCAGTTGAGGGATACGTTAGCCTCGGATGAGAAAGAGGAATCTGTGATTAGAGATAGAGGAATAATTGAGGAGAAGAGGTGGTGCAGAACGCAGGAGGAAGAAAGGAGTGGCGCGCCAATATTTTAAATTGGTGAAAAGACAAGAAAGTCCTTCCTTAATGAAGTAATACAGTTTTGTAAATAAGGGCAATTGCGTAACTTTCTTATCTTCTTCTCCTAACTGGATGTAGTTAGTTGAACTGTATAAAAAGGAGCATATCAGCTGCGAATCCACAAGTTGTTTTCGTAATGATTAACCGTCAAATAGCGGTTATCCTCTTCCAGATTGATCAATGAAATTCTCTCTTCGTTTCTCACATTTTTTCAATTGCTGTTCGGTTGCTTTCGATTGTGTTCGTTATTTGATTAAGTGATGTTTGCTGTATTTGATGCTTGGACTTGTTTGTTGGTTAGTTGATCCAATTTTAACATGGTATCAGAGCGATCCAGGTTGCTGTAGTATTTAGATCCGAATTCACCAATGCTTTGTTGACGGATGATCTGTAAGAATCTTCAAATTGTTTGTGCGTAGTTTCATTTCTGCCAAAGTGCTTGTGGTATCTGGTGATTTCTGTAGTAGTTTGTTACGATATGAATCCAACCTCAATTGCTTCCACGTCCAGAGGAAATCAGCCTCAGCTGAATGATAATCCTCAACAAAATCCATACTACTTGCATCCTAACGATAGCCCCGCCATCGTTCTAGCGCAACCTCCTCTTACTCCCCATAACTATCACACTTGGAGTCGAACTTTTGAGATGGCCTTGGTTGTTAAAAATAAAATTGGATTCGTGGATGGTACAATTGTAAAGCCAACTGCCTCAGACCCTGAGTTTCCCCTTTGGAGGCAGGTGAATACCATGGTCCAATCTTGGATCATGAATTCTGTTTCACATTCCATTGCTCAAAGTATTATGTGGTTTGATACTGCGTTGGATGCCTGGAATGATCTTAAACTTAGATATGGAAGTACTGATCCTTTTAGGTTGTCGGATCTGTTAGAGTCATTCTATGGAATTAGGCAAGAAAATCTGACTGTGAATGAGTACTTCACGAAGTTGAAGGTTGTGTGGGAGGAGCTGATGTCAGTTAGGCCCATTCCTACTTGTGTGTGTAGAGGCTGCAGGTGTGATGTGGCAGGAAAAATGAAACAATTCGTTGAGAGTGACTATGTGATCAAATTCATAAAAGGTCTAAATGAAAGTTTTGATCCAGTTAAATCCCAAGTTTTCGTGATGACGCCCTTACCTGACATCAATACAACCTTTTCCATGGCCCTAAAATATGAGAGAAAAGTTACAGCTGATAATGGAGCAATGATGTTTGACAATAACCCCACAGCATTGATGGCTGAGGATCAGGTGAGTGAAGTATTTGCAGCAAACACCTACTCTGGAAGACAGCAATCAGGAGGATATAGGAGGGGGAATGGAAGGTTTTATGCTGATGGAAATAAGAGATTTCAGTGCACTCACTGCGGAATGATAGGACATACAGCAGAAAGATGTTACAAGAAGTATGGTTATCCGCCTGGGTTCAAGCCGAAGAATCAGGTTAATCTGGCTGATAGTGCAGAAGTGGAGTCACAGACATTGCAGCCTGAGCAGCAGATGAGGGAAGTGCAGTCTTTGGTGTTAACTCCTCAACAGAATCAGAAGCTGATAGCATGGTTGAACAGACTTGAAGACAACCAGGAAGGGGGCTCAGCTTCTGCGTGCCATGGCACAGTCTTGTCTGCCAAAGTTGGCAAGGTGACAGGTAACTCTACAACTAACATTTCAAGTTCATGGATTTTAGATTCAGGGGCAACTGATCATATTACCTATAGCTTAGCCTTGTTTGATTCCTCAACACCTATTAATCAAGTCTCTATAAAGCTGCCTAATAATTCCCTGGTGTTTGCCACACACAAAGGTACAGTGAAGGTAAATGCACTACTTACTCTGTACGATGTGCTGTACGTACCTTCTTTCTCGTTCAACCTAATGTCCTTGAGCAAACTTGCGTCTGATCCAAATATGCTTATTAAAATCCATGGTCCTTTATGTGAAATCCAGGATCAATTGTCCAAGAGGATGATTGGTTTAGCTAAACTCTTCCATGGCCTATACTATCTCTGTGGTGAAGGTATGATCTCACAACCTGCAGCATGTACCTCTATGTGTAGTTCACTGTCCTTGCTTTGGCATTATAGGCTTGGGCATCCCTCTCAATCCAGAATAAAGGAGATTCAAAAACAGGAACCATCAATTCCAGAAGTACCTCTTGACAAGCCATGTACCATCTGTCCTTTAGCCAAGCTACAAAGAATTCCTTTTCCAGTATCAGATTCTGCATCTAAAACTCCGTTTGATCTTGTGCATGTAGATGTATGGGGACCAAATAGATATCCTACTTTGTATGCCCAGAAGTATTTTTTAACCATAGTAGATGACTGTACCAGGTTTACCTGGATATACTTGATGAAATCCAAGGAAGAAACTAGACGCATTATGAAGAGTTTTTGCCTATTTGTTCATACGCAGTTTGGAAGGCACATTAAGGTTGTGAGATCAGATAATGCAAATGAGTTCAAAATGAATGATTTTTATATGCAACTTGGCATTGTACATCAAACTAGTTGCATTTACACGCCACAGCAAAATGGACTAGTGGAACGAAAGCACCAACACTTGCTTGTTGTAGCTAGGTCCTTGCAGTTCCAAGCCAACCTACCCATGCCATACTGGGGTTTTTCCATCCTTCACGCTGCCCACCTTATAAACATACTACCCACTCCTGTACTTCATCACAAAACACCCTTTGAACTACTTTACAACAAAGCCCCACCATATCAAAACTTGAAAGTGTATGGCTGCAAAGCATATGCGTATAACACTGATCCCCACAGGCACAAGTTCTCAGCAAGGGCCGTCCCTTGTCTCTTTCTGGGCATATCACAGCATACAAAGGGATATATACTGCAGAATCTGATGAACAACAATATCTTTGTGTCCAGAGATGTACAATTTCATGAACTGTCGTTTCCTCACTCCAAAAATTCAACATGTCCTCCCACCACTCCTACTCAGTCACTTGATACTCCATTCTTCCCAGCCTGTGACTACACTGACCATATGATATACCATGAGCCAAATACCCCTTCTCAGCCTGAACTTCACCAGTCTGATGACACTGCACCAGAAACAGATTCAACTGCACATACCACGCCTCTACCTGACCCTGTGATTCCCTCTTCCTCTTCTGTGCCTACCACGCCCACAACCACACATACACCAGTCCCATTCCAATCTCCGTCTACCCTCCATGAGATTTCACATCATCCTCCACACAGACATCGACAACCTCCCTCTTACCTCAAAGACTATCACTGCAATCAGTTGCACAACACCACTCCACACTCTGTCATCTACTCTACCACTCCTAACAATACTCCTTATCCTATTGAACATCATTACTCTCTGGATCTTTTAACCCCTGAATATAAAACCTATGTGCTTAATGTTAGCTTGCAGCAGGAACCTTCATCTTATCAACAGGCATCCAAGGCAGTCCATTGGCAACAGGCCATGACTCAGGAGTTGGCAGCTTTGGATGCCAACAACACCTGGACACTGGTACCCTTACCTTCTGGCAAGAAGCCCATAGGTTGCAAATGGGTATACAAAATCAAAAGGAGAGCTGATGGCACCATCGAAAGGTACAAAGCCCGCTTGGTAGCAAAAGGGTATACCCAGGTACCAGGAGTAGATTATGAAGACACATTCTCACCCGTTGCAAAAATGACTACCGTGAGACTAGTTATGGCCTTAGCATCTATCAAGGGCTGGCATTTACATCAGTTGGATGTTAACAACGCATTCTTACATGGAGATCTAGATCAAGATATATATATGACTGTACCAGAGGGAGTCCAAGTGACCAGCCCTAGCACCGTATGCAAGCTCAACAAGTCACTCTATGGCCTTAAGCAGGCCAGTCGACAGTGGAATGCCAAACTGACATCCTTTTTGATATCTGCTGGTTTCTTGCAGTCCAAACATGACTACACCATGTTTATCAAACAATCAGCCACTTACTTCTTGGTATTGCTAGTTTATGTTGACGATGTTGTTCTAGCTAGTAATTCCCTTGATGCCATACAAGACCTCAAGTCTGTTTTGCATCAAACGTTCAAGATTAAAGATTTGGGAGTTTTACGTTACTTTCTTGGCTTAGAGATTGCCAGGTCTCAAGGGGGCATAATGGTGTGCCAAAGAAAGTATACTCTTGAATTACTTGAGGACACGGGATACCTGGCTTCTAAGCCAACCAAGACGCCCATGGAACAGAATCTGAAGCTCTCCCACAATGATTCAAACTTGGTGAAAGATGTGACTGCCTATAGGAGACTCATTGGAAGGCTATTGTACCTAACTATCACAAGACCCGACATTACATACACGGTTCAACAACTTAGTCAGTTCTTGGATTCACCTACTGAATTGCATCTGGCAGCTGCAAACAGACTCCTAAGGTATCTAAAGGGCAGTCCAGGCAGAGGGTTGTTCTTCCCTAGTAAAGGCTCATTGAAATTAAAGGCTTTTTCGGATGCAGACTGGGGAGGGTGTACAGAGACCAGGAGGTCCATAACGGGATACTGCACGTTTCTGGGAAGTGCGTTGGTGTCATGGAAAGCTAAGAAACAGACCACTGTTTCTAAGTCATCCTCGGAGGCTGAATATAGAGCTCTTGCCTCGGCTACTTGCGAGGTCCAATGGATTCTCTATCTGTTGAAAGACTTGGGAGTAATTCATACGGGTCCAGTGGAGTTGTTCTGTGACAATAGGAGTGCCATCTATATAGTGGAGAACCCGGTGTTCCACGAAAGAACCAAGCATATTGAAATAGACTGTCATATTGTGAGGGATAAATACCAGGAAGGTGTGATCATTCCAATGCCTGTGAGGACTGAAATTCAATTGGCGGATATTTTCACAAAGGCATTAGATTCTAGAAGAATGGCCATCCTGACTGAGTCCTTAGGGATGAAAAACATATTCGCTCAGTCAGAATTGAGGGGGGATGTTGGAGAATTGGTAGAAGATCAGTTGAGGGATACGTTAGCCTCGGATGAGAAAGAGGAATCTGTGATTAGAGATAGAGGAATAATTGAGGAGAAGAGGTGGTGCAGAACGCAGGAGGAAGAAAGGAGTGGCGCGCCAATATTTTAAATTGGTGAAAAGACAAGAAAGTCCTTCCTTAATGAAGTAATACAGTTTTGTAAATAAGGGCAATTGCGTAACTTTCTTATCTTCTTCTCCTAACTGGATGTAGTTAGTTGAACTGTATAAAAAGGAGCATATCAGCTGCGAATCCACAAGTTGTTTTCGTAATGATTAACCGTCAAATAGCGGTTATCCTCTTCCAGATTGATCAATGAAATTCTCTCTTCGTTTCTCACATTTTTTCAATTGCTGTTCGGTTGCTTTCGATTGTGTTCGTTATTTGATTAAGTGATGTTTGCTGTATTTGATGCTTGGACTTGTTTGTTGGTTAGTTGATCCAATTTTAACAATGATTAACCCAATTTCTGTGGTCCATTAATTGGATGGTTTACAGAATGTAAAGAATTCATAAGGTGATAACTTCTAATTATTATAAATTGTCGATTGTGACATCTTTATATTTGCCGCCAACAGTCGAAGTTATAAAATCCTTATTTTAATATAAATGGGGATGAGACCGTATGATGTTAAAAGTGAGGTAGAATATGAGGTATTTAATCACGCGTCGCCACGTGTACAAAAGCAAATAAGTGCTGCAATTTTTTTAATTAAAAAAACTGCTTTTGTATATGTGGCGACGCGTGATTGGAGGCTTCATATTCTACCTCACTTCAGTATCTCATCCTATATAAATGAGTTGTTTCTGGTAAGAATATGACATGAAGATAATGTTTTCGTTTGAGGTTGTCGCGTGAGTCAAATGAAGCCATTATTCTTTTGACTTAAAAGAAAGAAAAAGCAGAGAATATGCCCCACGAGCTTGTCTCCCATCATTATCAAACGTTATAAATACTTTTAGAGGAAATCTCACTTATTAGCCTAAGGTTTGGCCTATTACTCAGTTAGCAGCTTAACGTTGATGAAACTCATTTAACAACAACTTTTTTACCGAAATGTCTCACTTGTAGCCAGTCACCGGAAGGTGACTTGCTACAGCAGGTTTCCTCTTTTTTTTTAAAAAAAAAAATCATTTCTAAAAAATGTTATTATTTGTAAAAATTCTAAAAAAAATTGTAAAAATTAATTAAAAAACATTTAAAAAATCGAAAAATTAGGAAAAAAAGATAAAAATAATAAAAAATTACACACAACACTCCAGCACTCCACCCACCTATCCCCCCCACGCCACACCACCCCACCCTGCACCCCCGGGCCAAAAAAATTTTTAAAATTTTTTTCTAACTTACTCATAACGCTCTGACTACCCCCGCGTCCCCTCCCCCACCCCCTCCTCTCACGAAATTTTTTTTAAAAAATTTTTTCTAACTCATCCATAACATCCTAACCACCCCTGCGTCCCCTCTCCCAAAATTTTTTTAAATCACCCACAAAGCTCCGACCATCCCCCAGAACCCGAAACAATCCAACCCCCCAGTCCAAAAAGAAAATGACAATATTTTGGGCTGGGGGTTGGATTGTTTGGGGTACCGGGGGATGATCGGAGCTTTGTGGGTGAGTTGAAAAAATTTTAAAATTTTTTTGGGGTGGGGGAGGGGTGGGAGAGGGGACGCGGGGGTGGTTGGGACGTTATGGGTGAGTTAGAAAAAAAATTTAAAAAAAATTCGCGAGAGGAGGGGGTGGGGAGGGGACGCGGGGGTGGACCTAGTGGTCGGAGCGTTATGAGTGAGTAAGAAAAAAAAATTTAAAAAAAAAATTTGCCGGGGGAGTGGGGGTGGTGTGGCCTGGGGGGATAGGTGGGTGGAGTGCTGGGGCGTTGTGGGTAATTTTTTATTATTTTTATCTTTTTTTCTATTTTTTCGATTTTTAAAATAGTTTTTAATTAATTTTTACAATTTTTTAGAATTTTTAAATTCTTTTTAAATCACTTTATTCAAAAATACAATTTTATTTTTTAATTAAAAAGGGTTGCCACGTGTCAACTTCTGGTTGGTCTGAGAAAGTCAACGACTGGTCAACGATTGGTCAACGGTCACCTGGCTACAAGTGAGACATTTCGGCAAAAGAGTTGTTGTTAAGTGAGTTTCATCAACGTTAGGCTGCTAACTGAGTAATGGGCCAAACCTTAGGCTAATAAGTGAGATTTTCTCAATACTTTGATGAGGGAGTGGGTTCTCCCCCCACCTGTACCAGAGGCCCTTTAGCCAGGTGGGATGTAAATCGAGGGATGTGCTCCACCGGCAGCCCTGCAAAGGGAGAGGACACACGAGACTCAGCCAGCCCAAAGGCAACCCTTGTAATATTTCAACAAGGATTGTCTCCACACGGACTCGAACTCGGAACATCGGGGTTCTAGCCCCAATCACCTTTGTCACTTACCACTGGAATATGCGCCTGGGGGCAACGTTATAAATACTGACTTTATTTGAATTTTTTGAATTTGAAAAATAGCTTCATTTAGAGCCAGTTTGACGGACAAATCATGATTATGAATTAATTATTGATCTAAAATATGTTTAGATTATATTCAGTTTAAATCTTCTAATGTAAATACATTTAATAAATGTAATAAATTGCTAATATGATAATGTGAAGTATTCAATAATCAGTTAAGGGAAATAATATAGACAGCATTTTTTAATCTATGTAGAGCAATTTTGGCTATTTTTAGCTAAAATACGATATTGCTAGCCTTTAATATATAGTTTTTCGTTTATCAAATCTTTTAAATGGATGTCAATATCACTGTCGCCTTTTTATTTTTGACATTTTGATTATTTATTTACATAAAGGATTAAGTTTAATGAGGTTTAGTCAGAATATAGAGGCATGTTAGAGTATATTTTAGAAGTTGACTTTGTACTTTTTTTGTCGTTGTCTTTCATTATATTAGCATATACACGGTTATTACTATTTTAATTTCAGAAACTTTCTATTTGCGTTTGTTAAATTCTTTCACTAGTACACTAGTACACCAGCACACCATATTTCTATTATTGTCTCATCTATGCACGTATATATAGAGTATGAAGTATCATTAGAAGCAACATCATTATCCTTTGAGATGAAGGCATTGTTTGCCTGCCTCTCACACTCTCCAAATTTTAGCGATAAATTTTGTTGTAGTTAGAATATAATGGGTATAGTTGTTGTTGTGGTTATTTTGATTATTTACATACTTTACCAATATTCTTCCCTCTCTTCTTTGTTTTGTTTTATCCAGTTTAACTATATTATAAAAAGTATTTATATTTAAGTATAATCTAAGGTGAGGAAAAATATGTTAAAGCAATTATGATGAATTCCCTGTGAAAAATATTTAGTTTGACTATTGTAATTTGAATAGTGTGACTTTTTTCCCTTTCTTTCTAATACTCTTCATAAATACAAAAAAGTAGTATTTTTGCAAAAATTACAATGTTTGGAAGTGTTTATTCTTTTTTTTTTATTAAAGAGCATATTATACAAGTGTCGTATTGAACATTTTTATATTATTCATATTAGTACCATGTTATGTTGTGTTAAATTTATCGAGTTAGACAATATAAACAAATCTAATGTAGATATGATTTAACTTTAGTAACTCAACATAGTAAACACTTTTTAAAAAAAGTAAAATGCTTACCATATACGAAGTACAAGCCTTTTTTATACATAGTAAGAAATACAACCTTAAGTAACCTACGAAATTCTATTGAAAAAATGACTATTTTTTAAAGTTTTTTCCTTTTCGTTAAAAAAAAAACTTTTTCCTTTTAAGTTTATTTTCTTTCACAAATGGATGACTTAAATGACTGGTTACAGCTGTTGTTTATTCAACTTTAAAATACGTTACATGGAGAAAAATGTCATTTCGTTGTTTATTCAGCTTTAAAATACATTAGATGGGGAAAATGTCATTTTGAAAAAAATATATATATATAACAACTTGCTTTGCATTGATGAAAATTGCTCTGCAGTTATCATCCCTCTTTTTATAAAATATTATTACTACCTTGTATTAGTTTTACTAGAATAGGACGGGCATTGGATCAACTCGTAAGTTTGCTGCTTTGTGACCTGAAGGTCACAGGTTCGATCCACGGAAACAGTCTCTTGCATAAAGTGTAGGATGTTACGTACATCAGATCCCGAAGCGATCCAGCTTCTTCCCGTATCATATGCAAACGCGAGAGCTCAATGTATAAGGAACGCCTTTTATTAATTTTACTAGGTACATTTGTTGAGATATACATTAGAACTAGGTGAGAGGGCACAATATTCCGCCATACGTTAACTTAAAGAGAGATGCCCTTAAAAGTTAAAACGTAATATAAAGTAAAATTTTATGTTACACACAAATAATAGGCGAGGCTTGTCATTACTCTTTTTCCCATTTGCCCGTCTTGTATATTATAATATCAAAATGAAGTCCAAGTATAAAAACAAAACAATGAGTGGCAATAAGAATATAAATTTCCCTAAATTATTATAGCAAATGACATATTTGTGCAATCAATCTTCTCAAAAACAAAATTTTGGCTTGAATTGAACATAATTTAAGAAGTCAAAATATTTTGGTTATTATGATTTTACATTAAGTTAGTTAGTTGAAGTAAACTATAAAAATCATTTCAGTAATAATGGAAAGTGTAATATGATAACTCTATTTTTGGAAAAGTGACAATAATTTTGTAACAAAACAAAATAGAAACTAAGACAATATATTTGAAACAAATGAGTACATTATATATACATGTATGTATGTGTATGTGTGTGTGTGTGTATGCTGGAAAAACCTAGTGCGATCTACCTTAACATATGTGTCCAGAGAGGGTAATTCGGTAGCACATTTTCTAGCTCAACATGGTATTATGCGGAGACAGACATGCGTCTTTGCCAGGCTCTTGGAGCTTCCTTCATTAGTGCGAGGTAGCTTGTAGGCAGATATTCATACAGCATTGGTTCGTATATAGCGAATTCATGAAAGCATTCAAATCTATTCTCGCCTGCATCGCATTGATGTTGGCGGCCAGGTATGTCTTGTCTTATGCTCATCCTTTATCTATTTCACTATCTGTTCGCTGCCTGATGACGTATATCTCTCGCTTACTGAGGTTCATGGTACATCCCCCTCTATTTATTGATGGCTGCGGTATCACTGCAGACTGCTAGAATGCATTAAAGTCGTTGCCCATGCCTATATTGGTTACGGGCAACCCAGGTACTCAACTATCCCTCGTCTTGCATCTTAATTTCAGCTTTTCTATTTTTCTTGCATGCATGACATCTTCCATGTTTATCTTTCTCAGGTACATTATATATCAAAGGGGCCGATTTTCTACCTTGAAGACTGATCATTGCTTGTATCTACTCCGCGGATCAATGTCCTTCAGTCGCTTTCTTCGCGCTGGATTAGATCGTTTAGTGATAGTTTTTTCAGTATATAGTTTGTGGATTACGTGTATTCTAAAGTTTTTATACGTATTCCTTTATCTGTTTTGATTAGTTTGGGAGAGTCTCCCGCCATAAAAAGGACCATTGATGTAACCACGGTATTCTTCCGGCACAAGTGAGGGTTTCTAAATTAATAAAATGTCCAGACGGTACTGTCCGTCCTTCACCTAAATATATATATATATATATATATATATATATATATATATATATATGTGTGTGTGTTGGAAAAATAAAGTGTAAAGTCACATATTACTGTTTGGCAACATCATTGTACATTATTAACTATGCTTACTGTCTGATAAAATTTTAAGACATCATGTAAAAAAATAATTGTTGCACACACAAAAAAACATTATTCGTAAAAATCGATTAGTTTCTATTACAGAGCCTCTCATAAAGAATAAAAAGAATACCATGCTAAATATCTTATATTATCTATGCGTAGATTTATTGTATCAAATTTATTAAGTCAAAAATTCAAACAAATGAATGCAAAAAAATAATTTAAATCATAATTATAATAGTTTCAAAGACGATCGAATCTTCTCTTTAATATTGTGTTTTTAATATTTCTCTTCAATATAAAATCACGCAATTTTGTTAAAACAACACGTACTGAAACATCGTATACAATCAATGAATAAATCGTATCTAGTATCTTCGTGTAAAAAGGATTAAAAGTAGACGAACAAGATCTCTATTCCAAAGAATAGAAGTTTGTTTTCAATGAGACTTTCTGACTCTATATGTATCTATACAAACATCATCAACTTTTGTTAAAACAACGACTACTGAAACGTTGTGTGCGAACCTCACGAACAACACACCTCTCAGTTGGCGTCATTTTTTCTTTAATAAACTTACATAGTTTCATATCAAAAAGTAGTAAGATTGGAGATATAACGTTGAACCCCAACCACTAAAGTCTCATGCCATCTTAAGTCTCACATGGTGTATAGAGATATAAATCAGGTTTATAAGGCTCACTGGTAGAAGTTTGTCATAGCACAGGGAGAGCACATTGTCACCGAAGGAACAACCGACGGACTGACCTGTCAGCCTATCAGGTCATTCTGTATGCCAATAGTACTCCCACACTATGCAGCTTGTCTGGAGGGTTCAAACATTATTGCTTTCGGTAAGGTTCAAACTCTTGACGTTTCTTTCAAAACCCCTATCTGAAACTATTGAAATATGTTATGGAAACAAGATTGGAGATATAATATTTACAAGAGGATCTCAGCTGTTAAAAACATGGAAACTTTCCACAAAATACTAGCAAAAGGAAAAGTTCATTGAAAAGAAAAGAAAAGGAAAGAAAAAGCGAAGACCTTAGCAGAAAATTTGTTTGCCTTTTCTAACTTTCGGCAGCTTACATGTCTGCATTCTCGGTGCTTCTTCTCCAACTCTTTCTCTCTCTCTCTCTTTGTGTTCTCCTAATTTCCTGTCACCTCATCTGCTAAACAACAGAAATTCATCGTAATTCGTGCTGATTCTTCCTGCGTTTTCTTTCATTGTTTTCATCAATAAGTATGTTCAGCACTTGAAGTTTGCTTCCTACTTTGCTTTCTGTCGCTGTTTTCTGACAGAATTATGTATTCTGAGGTTTTGCTTATTAGTTCTTCTGTTTAATTGGGGGAAGTACTTAACTTTTTCTGTGATTATTCTGTTTCCTTCGAATCATATGCATCCATAAGGATGTTGGCTTTATATGCTTGTGGGCATCTTGAATTTTGAATGTGAGCTAATTTTCTACTAAAGAGAATCCAAATATTGGAAATCATAAATGAAAGCCTTTCTGATTATTGTCCGTTCATAACTAGGTTTGGAAAGCTTTAGATTCTGTACCTTTTTTCTGCTCATGATATACAAAGAAAGGAAATTTCAGGAAAAATTATGGAGGTTTTCTATGAAAGTACAATTTGCAATTTCCAAACTCGGGAAATGCTGTGCATCAGCAACTTGCTATATAAATTCTTAGTTCCCTGCTTCTGGAAAAGTTAATAGCTTTATGGTATGTAAAAAGGTGAAACGAACCTGTAGTTACAATCTTTCTTGCTGTTGATTTTTTTGCTGATTAGTACTGTTGGAACTGATTCAGAATTGGTGGGGTCTGATTAAAGGCGAATATGGTCTCCGAGTCGTGGTTCCATAGTTTATGGAAGCCCTCTAAGAAGCATGGGATTAGTTTTGACAAGGCAGTCATTGGAGTTTTGGCATTTGAAGTTGCAAGTTTGATGTCAAAACTGATTCATTTGTGGCAGTCACTTCATGATAAACAACTAGGGAACTTGAGGGAGGAGATATCAAATTCAGTAGGCGTAAAGAAACTTGTGTCTGAAGATGATGATTATATCGCGAGGTTGATGTGTGTGGAGTGGTTGGGCAATGTGGCGCATATAGCACGAGCAGTCGTAAGGCTTTCCAAGAAATGCAAGGATCCCCTCTTAAAGAGCTTTGAGCAAGCCTTTTATGAGATGGTAAAGACTGGCGCAGATTCGTATAGCTGGCGATTACCCGTTAATAAGATGGACAAAAAAGCAAAGAAGATGGAACAATTTGTTGCTGTCACTGCAAATCTTTACCATGAATTAGAAGTTCTTGGAGAGCTTGAACAAAATTTGAGGAAAATGAAGAATAGTAGTGATGTAGACTGTGTCAGTTTGGTTAGCTATGAGAAAAAGGTTGCATGGAAGCAGCAAGAGGTAAAGCATTTGAAGAATATTTCTATTTGGAACAGGACGTATGACTATGCGGTGCTTTTCTTAGCAAGATCTCTATTTACCATATTTGTTAGAATCCAGCAAGTGTTTGGTATGGATTATGTGCCAGATATGCGAGTTACAGATTCTCAAGCGTTGGATTCAGATTACTTTCGTCACAGCTGCTCAGCGGCATTTATGCAATCTTCTGTCCACCCATCTGAAATCAGCATCAATAGGTTTGCTTCTGGTCCATTATGCACAGAAACTGCAAAATCTGGCCCTATTATGAGATTAAGTGAGACAAGTAAATTTTCTAGTGGCCCTTTTGGAAATTTAATTGCAAAATCAAGCCGACGATCTGGGAAACACAATGTTGTCAGCTCTTATTCTAGTCCCCTGGAGCAATCAACAACAAAACACGGTCTACTGTCCAAGGAAAATACAATTGGCCTGAGGTTGTGGCAGTCTAGAAAAAAGTCATTCCCTTCTCACAGGAAAAATATGAATGCATCAGGACCATTTGATAATCAAGGCGTGATGCTAGGAAAAAGTTCTTCGGGTAGTGTTTGCCTCATGAATTCAGCATGTGAGGGAAGTAAATATGAAGATACAGAAGTAAATTCTTTTCAGAGTTTGATTCATGGAAGTTCTGCGGTTTTTAGTTCAAGAAGTAGGTTTTTGAATGCTCCACAAGGAACTCTGGGTGGTGAGGCCTTAGCATTGCATTATGCGAATATCATTATTGTGATAGAGAAGCTCATGGCTTCTCCTCACTTAATAGGCCATGATGCAAGAGATGACTTGTACAGCATGTTACCTACTAGCATCAGACAAGCGCTGAGGGCAAAACTAAAGCCATTCGCCAAAACCTTATGTTCTTCGGCTTTTGATTCGACTCTTGCAGGAGAATGGAATGATGCTCTGTCTAAAATCTTGGAATGGTTGGCCCCTCTTGCTCATAACATGATAAGATGGCAGTCTGAACGAAGCCTCGAGCATCAGAATTTGGTATCTAAGACAAACATTTTACTCGTGCAAACCCTTTTCTTTGCAAATCGAGAGAAGACAGAGGCAGCTATCACTGAGCTTCTTGTCGGTCTGAACTATGTTTCGAGATTTGGCAGAGAACTACATGCCAAATCTGTTATGGAATGTACCGGTGGTACCACATTTGGACATTATTTGGAGGCAAAGCCAGAGTTCAGTGTGTTGCAGGGACCATTTTCTCCATCTCACGGCAATGGTTAACATAACCCTTTTCTTGTAATCACATCGTTTAAGAATGTCAGTGACGGAGCATTGATCCACCGTAGAGCTGTTCTTGCATGCGTGTACTGTTGCCTGCCCTGTTGAGTTGGCCTCGTCCACTTTGGGAATGTAAATTTTCAAGTATAGCTTACTGCCCACCGGATTCTTCTGCAGAAGCTTTATCATGGTTGGGAGAAAGTGATGAACATTCTAACATCTGGTGAGGCTAGAGATTAGAACTTTCATGGTTTTTTGGAGGTTTAGTGGTGAGTGTATATTTGGGAGGATATGTTGTGATTTGTGTTATTATAGATGCATTATAGCCATTTTCTTTCTTTCTTTCTTTCTTTACATAGAGGATATTGGTTGAGTGGAGGTGTTCTTTAGAGATGTTGCTCGAGTTACAATGTAAAGTTGTTGAAAATTTTAGTGCATGAAAGGAAAAGCAGACATGAGACAACATGTGTTGCCTACTTACCTTGTAAACTATTGTTTAAGGTTACATGTTAAAAACTCTCAGCCTGGTATGGTCTGTGATCTTGTTTGGAAAGTGTTGCAGAATTAATGTGCTTATGAAACTTCCATTGCAGGTTATTTATGATATTAAATATTTCCCGTCTTAAAAATGTTGAAGAATAAGTGTGCATAAATAAATGAAGGAGATATGTCGAGGTGTCATACCAAGCTTAGGTGTCTAAATGAAAAGAAGTAAAAGGAGTGTCGAGCTGAGGTGTCATACCGAGGTGAGAATCAAAGATAAAAGAGTAACAAAAGATCAAAGGAGGGTCGAGATGAGATGCTAAGCTGAAGTGAGGCAGAAGTCAAAAAAGTACCGAGCCGAGATGCCAAGTCGAGGTGAGGTCAAGAAGTAAAAGTACTCGAGCTGAGATGAAGTGCCGAGCTAAAACATGCAGTGTCGAGATGACAGGAAGTAGTGTCGAAGTGAAACAATGCGATGCCGAGGTGATGAAATAAAGCGTCGAGGTGACAAGTGTTAGAATCTAGATGGAGTATCAAGCCAAAAGAAGAAGTGTCGAGGTAAGCTAAAATGAGGAAGGCCAAGGTAATGAAGTGTCTGAGCTCAAGGAAAGAATGCCGAAGCCGAAATGACGAAGTGAAGGCACTAAAGGTAAATAACAATAACGGATGCCAAATTAAAGAGATGAGGTGAAGACATAGAAACAAATGAACCAAGCTGTGCTGAGTAAAACAACAACAGCAGAACAAAGATTAACAGCGGCAACAGAGACAACACTGCCGAGCTAAAATACTTAGACAAATATAAGAAACCTCAGAGGCATCACTGAAGAGATGAACAATGCAAAAGAATATTTATACGAATATACTGTATACATCCATTAATTCAGTGGACTAAATAAACAATTGTAAATAGAATATAGCCGTTGATGGCATGAGGTTTCTCATCTCTTCCAAGCCCTATAAAAGGCAAACTCTTGTAAATTCAAAGTTACGAGTAGAACTAAAGTTCTATGAAGTTTGAATAAAATTTTATATTATTGAGCCGCCAAACCTACCATTCTATTTTACAATTTATTCTTCTATATTCTACAATGTGTGCTCTTCCAAATGTTTTAAAACACTGCTTCCGCTTTTATACTCTGCAACTCTGAAAATCCAATAAAAAATAGTTTGTGTAATTTTATCGTGTCAAAAAATCAATAGTGACAATATTTTTAACACAAAGAGAGTAGTCTTTTTCACTAGCAGTAAAAAAACAATTGTGTGAATGAACGGATACCCTGTAAAGGTGGGTCAAAATCGGATGAGATCCTAGGAGGTTAAAAGTGAGGCAAAATATGAGGCCTCCAATCACGCGTCGCCACGTGTACAAAAGCAAGGGGGTGCTGCAATTTTTTTTTTAGAAAAAACTGATTTTGTATACGTGACGACGCGTGATTAGAGGCCTCATATTCTGCTTTATTTTTAACCTCCTAGGATCTCATCCGGGTCAAAATAGTCCATATTAGCTCATACTGTATTTTGAACAGATTGAAGAAAGTAAACAGGTGAACAATATAGTAATGTTTTAAAACACATATTCCTACTTTAGAATACACTTTAGCTGTATCAATTAAAAAAAAAACAGTGCGTGGAAATATATGTTTCTACATTTTTCCTTTTTTTTCTTCTTATTATTCCACCAATAGTTTCAAAATAGTGTTTTAAATAAAGTATTACTAGGCATCATTCGAATTTGACTTGTAAAGTAAAGTTCGCATGATAGGATAATATCGGGAGAGGATGTGATCAATTATGTTACATTATTGTATGACGAAGAAATTGATATATTCGCACAGTAATGAAAACCCTTTTTTATGGAAAAAAAAGAAAGAAGAAGAAGTGTTGCATTTAGGGGTGTCAAACAGGTCGTGTATCATGTATCGTGTTTCGTGTTTTTCGAGTTTCGTGTATCAAAATGTCATACTCATACCTTACCCGTTTGCTTCGCGTGTATGGACGTAGATACTCAAACCCGTACATGTCAGGTTTCGTGTCGTGTATCGGGTATACCCACGAACTTGACAAGTACAAATATTTCAAGTCATGTACATGTCATTTCATGTATTTTTCAGGTATTTTCAGGCTTTGCGTATTTTTTAGGTTTCATATGCTTAAACGACTATTGATACAATATATGAAACAACAATAAGTACACAACCTAATGAATATTAAAATAAGTGAGGTACTCTAAACTCAAATCACTTGACTCTGCAATAATAGATTAAAGAAATGAGATTTGGGAATGGAGGAAGGGGGAATCGAACAGGGTTTACTTAGTAGCACGGTAGTCTTTTTTTTTGGAAAAATTTATTTTTTTATTTTATTAATTATAGATTTTATTTAAAATACATTTTTTTTAATTTCGTGTATAAACGTGTATAAACGGGTACCCGCGGGTATACCCGGACACGACCCACCATTGGCGGGTATCTTTCATGTCTTACCCGATTTGTACACGAAACCCACCAAGGTCATACCCATACCCGCGAAAATTCGTGTCAGGTTCGGGTCGTGTTTCGTGTCGTGTCTGAAATTGCCACCCCTAGTTGCATTGGATCTAAATACAAAAAATGCGTTTCCAATACACTAGGCTCTTGCGTTTGCGCAAGGTCCGGGAAGGAGCCAGATCGCTTCACGATCCAATGTACGCATTATCATACACTTTGTACAAGAGACGGTCGAAACAAAAACTAAAAATTGAAACCGTAACTTTGATAATGGAGAGAATCAGCAATTTACCGGGAATTGGAAGCAGGTCCGGTAGAAAGCGGCGGCGGCTGGAGCCGCATTCAGCGCCGATGGATCGCCTGCGCCAGAGAGCATGAAGCTGGCGATGTAGTTTATATATATATATACATATATATATATATACATATATATATACACATATAATCGTTGGCCATTCCATCGGAGATGACATCCTCGGCGCCAACATTTGCGGACGTGGTCACCGGCTCTGGTGGCTCATCGGCTCAGTCCATCAACATATCCCCCAAAACGGTTTCACGCTACAAAGGTATTCCGTTAATCTCCTTTTCAGATTCAGAGATTGATGAACTGGCTGCTCCTTTCAAATATTCCTTAGTGGGTACATTCTGGTATGGGAGACCACCATTGAAGGTGATTAGAGATGTATTTGAGAAGATTGGTTTTCATCAGGATCTGCGTATTACTCTAATTGATCAGGCACATATCTTGTTAAATTTTCGCAATGAAGCAGACTATTTACGTTGTTTTTATCGACGTTCCTGGCTTATTTCTGGCTGTCATATGCGTCTTGAACCCGTGACGTTAACATCACAAACCAGTAACTTATCAGTGATTCCAAGGCCTACAATTGTAACTTTAGATATAAACATAATGGAACATCATTATTATGAATATAAACAATATTTTGATATATTTAAAGAAGATTGTCAAAGTAAGATAGTGAAATGGATTGCTTAAGAATGGCAACAAATAAAACAACCCTCTGTGCTTCTTCGATTCCATATTTTATTGTGTAATTTAAAAGATGTTAACTTATTAACGACACAATCGTTTGGTGTTATATCTGTAATTAAAATTTTCATCGTTTTCTGTTTTTTTCTTATACTTTTATTACTAATCCATTACTTATTCTTTGTTTCCAAATATAAAATTAAAACTAAACATAATTAGTAATTCATTAAAAGAGCATTATTAGTAAATTTCTTATAATGTCCTTACAATTACTATTACGTCAAATTTATTTGATAATAAAATATGAAGAGCGTAACAGATATACTCCAACAAAACTATATCTAATTTTCTTAGACTACTTGTTGAATCAACTAGAAAGGTAACGTCTCCAATACTCCTCATTCAATCTAGTAGGTCGCTAGGTTTAATTTATGATTTGTATCTTCCACAATGTTCATTGGAGCTGAGACGATGAGACTTTCATAGCTAGAGAATACTTTTGCTCCAAGATAACCCCTCAGAGGGATAGATCCCCTCACCCATTTTTTCTCACCCCACACGGACACGTAACAGCAAGTGAGGATGTTGAGGCTAGATGAGGGTTACCTGCATCTAGCCTCGCCACCCCACCCTGCTGCCACGTGTCGCGTGGTCATGAGTGGGGTAAAGAGATTGAGGGTGAGGAGATCTCATCCCCCTCCGGAAAGGGAAAGTGGTAAGGTCATATTCCTCCAGTGCAGCATTCCATGCTCTAACAAGTAAGAAGTTGAAAGTCTGGAACTAGGGCGATCCGGAGGGGACAGCGCGACACGTGGCAGCAAGGAGGGTGGTGAGGCTAGATGCAGGTGACCTTCGTCTCGCCTCACCACCCTCCATTGCCACGTGTCGTGTGGTCACAAAAAGGATGATGAAAGTGGGGGTGAGGAGATCCCAACTCGATCCGGAGAGAGAATTTCATTATGTACAAATGTTACTGAACTAGCTGAGAGGGGAACTTGTACCCACACTCCTCCCTCTATATAAGAATACGACCCCATCCAGTAGAGTGGCATCGTTCGTCGCGGTCGATTAATGAAGAACCAGATCAGGACTGAGTTGCAGGGAAGAGGAAAGCTTAGCTCCATGGATTCAGAAATTACGTAGAAAGAGACATGATAATCCACGACAAGATCGAGAGTTCGAATCTTATTGCGGATGAATATTTTTAATTATAATTGAGAGTTGATGTAATGTTAAAACATCTAGAAGCAAGACTTAAGAGTTAGATTTTGCCGACGCTCCGTAGGTCGACTCTGAATTAATAGTGCAAATGAGCCAAGCGATAGTCGTTCGAGTTTGATTCAGTTTTTTGCTCGACTAGCTTTGTTTGATAAAGTTTAAGATTGAACTCGATCAATTCAAATACTTACCAAGCTAATTTTGAACATATTGATACTCGAATCATTAGCTCGTATGCTCTAACTTATAGTATGTATGAAAAGCATGCATGCTTTTGATGTCATATTGTTATATTTCTTTGATACAAGTGTTGTTGTGCACTTAGTGTTGTAACCTCCATGGTGTGAAGAAGGAAATAAGGTCGATTTTGTGCTATTCATTTTTTTTGGACTTTTATAGGTTGTTTAAATTATGATTCAATTCATTGCTTTTTCTTTTTCAAAAAGTGCAAATGATAAAAGATATCATGCTTTCCATCTAAAAACAAAGTTTTGCACCTCTGACGTATCTATAACCTCACTCGTTTTTTGTTATTAAAGGCTTGTGTTGATTTATATTTTGAAATGTTACATGAATTCTTTTTACTTATTGATCCATAAGATACCATCTTAATGAGGAGCTCGAACTCGTGACCTCAATGTCACAAAGCAGCAACCTTAACAGTTGCTTGAAGGTCCGTCCTCAATCAGGAGCTCATAATGTATTAGTTAAACTTTGTTTGCTAACAGGATTTCAAAAGTATATGAAGAGAGTCTATCATCACAAATTTAGATGACAATAGAAGCGACTTAGTTTCCTTTACTCCAACAATTTCCATTTTTTAGCTGAGGGTGATCAGCATCATTTTATTTGTTTTTCTTTTTGTTTCTCTTGAAAAATTCAAGCTAAATGAACTTACGTTTGGAGGCAGAGGCCTAGTGTTGGTTGTATTGGTTTTGAATGAAAGGAAAAAATGTTATTTTTGGTTCTCATCTAATTATTGTGGCCTTTTGTTGCTATGGTGTCAATATTTTGATTTTTATGAGTTTTCTAGTGTTATTATTTTCGATTTAGTAGACTTGAAACCTATGAGAAGCTCCACTTGTGGTTGATCTTTGTTTGTCTTTGATGAGGGGTGGGTTCTCCCCCACCTGTACCAGAGGCCCCTTAGCCAGGTGGAATGTAAATCGAGGGATGTGCTCCACCGGCAGTCCTGCAAAGGGAGATGACACTCGAGACTCAGCCAGCCCAGAGGCAACCTTTATAATATTTCAACAAGGATTGTCTCCACACGGACTCGAACTCGGGAAGTCGGGGTTCTAGCCACAATCACCTTTGCCACTTACCACTGAAATATGCCCCGGGGGCTGATCTTTGTTTGTCTGAATGCAGCTACCTTTTGGATTGCTTTAGAGTTTAGAATGTACTCATTTATTTAGTACATTCTGTAAGTTCTAAGAGGTGAGATAAAAAGGCTATTGAATTATTAGGGGTGAAAAAAAAAACTGGGAACCGTAAAATCGGACCGAAACCGAATCGAAAATATGTATTTTAAACCGAACTGGAACCGTTTAAGTTTCACGATTCGGTTCCATAACCGTTTTTCTGCTTCACGGTTCCAATTCGGTTCCTAATTTCCCCAAACCGTTAGAACCGGAACCGAACCGTATAAATAATAATATTTTACTTTTTTAATATAAAAAATAAATAATATTTTTTTAAAAATAATGAAGAAAATTGCGTCATTGTCATTGGGTTACGTGAAATGAAAACTGAATCATATGGTTAAAAAAATTTTATATTATGAAGTTTTAAATCTACATTTTATTGTTGCATCTAATTTTCTCGAGTATCAAATATGTAAAGATTTCTTTCATGTTTCTTGTATGCTTGCATCCGAGATAATTTTAAGTTCAATGATGCAAAATCCAATTAACTTTTTGATGATGGAATTCAATGGAAACCATGTGTATCTAACTTTTTGATGATGACATGGAACAACGTTTCACTTGGTTTTTTTGCTATCATTCGTATTACTTGACAGATTTACAAAAAAAAAAAAACAGTATGACTTGACAGGATACAAGCTGGGCATTTAGCCATTTAAGCAACATTAATTTTTGCTTATTAGTTATTACTTCTGCTGTGTTGTTTGCTGCATTCATTTTTTGTTTTGTGTTGTTGAGTGTTGCCAAATGACAAGGGTGAGTTGTTGCTAGAGTTGGTTTCTATTTTTTCAAAAAAAAAATTGTTTTCTTGCTTTCGCGGTTCTGCGGTTCTGAACCAGAACCGAACCGTTTTAAACGGTTCCACGGTTCTACGGTTCCGTAGTTTCGCGGTTTCAATTCGGTTCTAAAAATAACATGCTAAACGGTTCCCGGTTCTACGGTTCCGGAACCGTCAGAACCGGAACCGGACCGTTGCTCACCCCTATGAATTATCAATGCCTTAGTATCAAAATATTTATTAAAGAAGCGGTTGATGATTGATTAATTCCATCTAAGATACTGAGTTGCATGACTTTTAAAAATTTATGGTTTATGTTTTCTTTTTCTTAAGCTCATAGCTAACTTATGAGTGATTTTGAATGGTTTATAATTCGCTTAAGAATTTGTTTATGTAATATTATGGATTCAATGGTGGTTGACTCATTATCTGGATATGAAAAAATTACAAAAAAGGGAAACTGAAAATGTGAAATTAAACATATCGAGTCAATATTATGTTCGAGATTGAGCTTGATTGCTCGAAGATATTCGAACATAACCGAGTCCCGTTCGAACAATGTTAAAATTGATTCGAGTCAATTTCAAACATTTTATATATTTTGTGAATGATCTCAAGCTAATCTCGAACAAATTTAAAATTACCACATGTTCTACCTGACAGACAAAATTTAATTTTCCTCAGATTGTTTGCATCTTAGTCCGGCTTAATATACTAAAACAGTGCAGACATTCTCCTGATGGGTAAAGATAAATCAATTAGAAAGCTATTTTTGTAAGAGGGGAAAAAATTCTTTTTTTTCCACTACTCAATTGTACAAAATGCGTAACAGAAAGAAAAAAAGAATAAAACCGGATGTGATCTTCTCACCGCGCGGTGACTCACCCCTATTCCCACAACGCGACACGTACCAGCAGGATGGGATGATGCAGTGACGAACGCGGTGAAGAAGTTGCGGTGAGAGGATCTGAACCCGAATAAAACACAAGACTAAGCAAGTCAATCGTCATGATGGCCCAGGGGTCAGATGCAGGCGGTGCAGCTTACGTCATAGTGACGTGAAACTGTAACAAACCCTTTTGATAATAAAACCCAAAGTCCTATCTGATCATCGGTGTGGACAATAACAGTTCAATAACATCTGTCCTAATAAAAACACACGTTTTCTTTTTGTCTTTTATTTTGTCAAATTTCAGTGTCATCTCCGACGCCGCCGAGTCGCCGCACCGACGGCATCACCTCAATGTCGACGCGAAGAACAAGGTCGGCTCGACCGACCTCCTTTGACGACTCCGATTCTCGTCTCACCGAATCGGAGAAGCTCGAAGGCGCTGGCAGCTGGGAAGCCCTTGAATGGACTAAGATTGATGTAAGTTGTTTCTAAACCCTAACTTTCTCCTTCCTCTTTTTATATTATAGTTTTCTTTTTCTGTCAAGTTATGTGTTTTATTCTCGTGTTCTCTAATTATCTTTGTCAATTGTTGAATTATAGCCTGTCTCGAAGCCTGTTCCTTACGGATTACAGCATTTGTTGCTCGAAGCTGAGTATGTCATTGTGGAGGTATGTGCGCGAATACTTTAGGAGCTGTGTTTTCTTTAATGGGCGAACTAGACCTGATACTTGTTACTTACAAGTAAACTTGTTTGTTATGGAATCTTGATGTTCTTGAATAAATATCAAAATCCGTTTTTTTATTATGTAATACAAGTAATACCTTTTTTTCTTTGGGAAACGAGAGAGGTTTACACCAACAATCCTAGTACATTGTTTGTCTCATGGATCTCTTGCTAAGTATAACGATGAAGGGCTTTCAGTTTCGCATTAAGTGTATGCATCTTTAAGTACTGTTGAGACTTGTAGCTTTTTCATCCCCTTCTGGAGTTACCCTTTTGGAAACCATAGAAGCTTGGTAAACCTAGTGGTGCATATTCGTTTTTCCTTCTTTTTAATATCTACTACCCTTTTAATTAAAGAGAAAGGTTAAAGAAAAAAAATCTAGCGCATTTGGTTCTCTTGTTGCTTTCTTGGTCAATGAGAACTGTCGAAGGTCTTTCATGTTTGTATTAAACACACGTGTCTTGAAATAGACTAGCATAATTACCCCTCCAACAGTTACCTTCTGGATATCAGGGACACTTCAACTTGCATGTTTTGTGACCCAAATTCGTTTTGCTTTCGTTTTAGTATGTTTCACTTATCCAATTTTACTGATATGAAGGTTTACTGTGATTATCAAAATGCTACAGGGTCATGGTGTTGTTCTTGTTAACATTGATGAGGCTGGAACCTTATTTGTGACGAACTTTCGTCTTCTTTTCTTGGTAATCAGTGCATCACTCCTTTATACTTCATCCCTCCTGTCTGTGCGTGAAGAAATTTTGTGGGCTAGAAAGTTTCAGAATGTATACATGTGCAGGAAACTCTTTTACAGTTGGCTTTATCAGTGAATGATGATGGTGATGAAGCCTTTGCATTTTGCTAACATTTTCTACATTTAGGAGAAATAATTTTTCTCTCATCATTTTTATCGTCTTATTTTCAGTATGGGTTTTGGTGGTTTTAACTTTCTGTCACGTTTATGATTCTTTTGCACTATATAAGTATAACCTTTTCTTTCTCTATTTTAGAGTGATGGGTCTCGCAATGTAATTCCTCTTGGTACCATTCCTTTAACAACAATAGAGAAATTCAGCAAAATTGTAAGCTCGTATTTCTGGTATTTTATTTTATTTTTGGTAATTTGTTTCTTGAATTTTTTGCTTGTGTTTTTGTGTTTTTTCTTGTAAGAAGCTAATCTATTTGTAGATCCTGTTCTTTTTATTTTTTGGTATGCCGCCTAATTCATCTCTTATAGGGTTCCCCTTTAGCTACTGTAAACAAGCCCTCATTAGTCTGAAAGTACTGGAAATTGATTTGATAAGCACCTTTTGGATGTTCAACTCTCTAGACCAAAGCGTCCACATACGAAGATTAACTAATAAGGGCACAGTGCAACTTGGCTTGTCTTGCACTTTTGTGCTTATTTACTTCCTAGTCCTTGTGTCTTGATCTATTCATCCATTATTACATCTGTCGCTTAAATCATATCTTTACTTTAGGAAAGTCATTGAAGGAAAAGCGAGCAACTTTCCATTTGAGACAATGTGATGTGTACTTTTTAGAAGTCAATGATTGGCATTGCGTCACTTGCTTTCTTTTGACCACGTGCCCCATTAACATGCAGGCATGTGAGCCTCATTGATATGGATGTTACAGGAAAAATCCTGTTAGAGACGTACTGTTTGAGATTTGAAGCCTTGTTCCTTCATCTTTTTTTGGTCGAAAGATATCATTACAAATAATTGATTATTGAAGGAGAGTAAATATTTCATTTTGTTATGAACAATTGATTATTGAAGGAGAGTAAATGTCCCATTTTGTCATGAATATAATCTAATTCCAAGCAATTATCAAAGTGAGTGACTTATTTCCCTTCAAAACTTCCAACTTCATAGGGCAAATGATGCTCTTTGGGTCTGAATTTTGGCAATGGAATACAAGCATAAACAAAATATTGGCGCTATTTTTGGACATGCAAGGACTGATAAACTAAGAAATGAATATATTAGGAAGAAAGTTAAAGTAGCATTTACAGATGAATAAAACGAGGGAATCGTGTTTTAGATGGTATGTAGACTTACTGAACTTGGATCTACTTGGTAGCTATTGCAAATCTTGACGGAATCAAGCTAAACAGGGTAGGGAGGGGGGGGGGGGGCTAAAAGGACCTGAAGGGAGACATTAGAAACATATGATTTTATTGTCTGTACAGCCTAGCAATAATTGCTGGGTAGTTCCCATTTTAGGATTAGTACTTTGGTCTATTTGATGTTTGTTTTTGGAAATGTGAAATGTAAGATTGTCTTAAATTTTTGCTGATGCCTTACTG
Source organism: Eustoma russellianum (assembly GCA_036186865.1). Taxonomy (NCBI): domain Eukaryota; kingdom Viridiplantae; phylum Streptophyta; class Magnoliopsida; order Gentianales; family Gentianaceae; genus Eustoma; species Eustoma russellianum. The sequence goes on from AP025054.1 coordinate 4,540,442, forward strand.
TTTTTTTCGTCATCTGGTTCTGAGCTTGTCTTCCTATTGCTGCACATGTTAAGAGTGGCCAAAGTGATTAGATCTCTTGGTATGTGTGTGCATACGTGGATTGTAGGTTGCAAAGGTTCCTTCTAGGCAATCTGAGAAGACTCCCACACAACGATTGCTTCAGGTTATTGGTATGTGTCTGGAATTCAATGCTTCAATAGTTCTGCCTTTGCTACTTCCATTTCAGTGTTTGCAGTTGAGATGGAGGATTTTTCTTTTATGAATGGCATAAAAATGATTCTTGTGTTTGACTATTAAGTCAAATTTCATGGATAGAATCAAATTTGCAAAAAGGTAGACATTATAATATGCAATACTAGGAGACTAATGCTCAGAGTACAATGAGGGTAAAGGCAGTGCCTAGTCCAGTGTATGAACTGTAGGAAGGACTGTATCTGGCTATAGAACAAAGAGGAGTTACAGAATGTGCAAAAAGGTCATCAAGGTGGGGAGTTGGTGAATAAAATGACTGGAGCAGCCATAGACATATGTATCCCAGATTGACTATAATCAAATAAAGCAGGCATCAAGGCCAATTCAAGCCAAGGCAAAGTTGCAGCCTCAAAAATCAGAAACCATAACTCCATAGTAAAAACATGAGGGGCACTATTGGTGTTCAAGTCCAGTCACCATATAATATGAGCTCGGATAATTGGAATTAGTCCACCTTGAACACAAGGAGACCTGGTGGAAGGAGAAAAACATGCACACTAGATGTATGTATCATGCAATTCTAGAATTAAAATGAGACCACTCTGTCATACTTGAGCAACGGTTTGCTTGATTTCTTGGATTCTCTCTCTCTCTCTCTCTCTCTCTCTCTCTCTCTCTCCCCCCCCCCCCTCTCTCTCTTATTTGTTTATTATTATTTTGTTTATCCTATACCTGTCCTTATTCGCATGATTAGTGCAGCTTTTAAGAAATTTCTTGAAATTGTCAGTTGTAAGACTCTAAGCAAGTATCTGTGCACCAGGATTTGTGTTTGTAATGAGTTGCTTTCTTTTTTCTCATGTCTGAGTTGAGTAATATCATTTGTTTATCCTATAGATGAAACATTCATCACGCCTTTTATGAGCAAACTCGTCAATACACTGATGTTTTGCAGGTAAAGATTTGAGAATTATAGTGTTCGGCTTTCGACCTCGGACAAAGCAGGTTAGTGATCAGGGGGTTTCCTTTAAAACTTTTTATCTACTTCTCTTCTGCTTTATGAGGCTGGGACTTGATTGTGGTGAGGAATGGTGAAATTTTCTTCCAATGTGTCGTCTTAGCTATAGTTGAGGTACTTTGTTTCCCAACCATGTGCCATTGTTCACAAAAAAGAAGTTTTGGATAATGGTCAAATATGAAAATTAGCAAAAGTTTCATTCCTTAGCATTTTATGTTCAGCAATGCCCTGGAGTGTCTTTCATTAAGTCATTCTTAAATTGATTCCATTTTGACTTTTTTTTGCTTTAGTTTATCGCCTGTGTTCAACATGTTTTTGATTTCTGGATTTCATGTGTTCCATTGAAACTGATGTCTGTAAATTATGATAATGCAGAGGCGTGCGGTACATGATGCGTTAATAAAGTGCACAAGGCCGTTAAGATTTTGGGATCTTTATGCTTTTTCCTGTGACCCTTCCAGATTTAGTAATACTGATCCTAAAGTGAGATTACTGAATGAGTACTACCGGTTTCTTGGTCTAAGATCCTCCTGGGCAACCCCCAAAACTATTGAAGATGGGTCATTCACTTTGTCTAATGACTGGTGGAGAGTAAGTAGCGTGAATTCCAACTACACTATGTGCCCTACCTATCCATTTGCCCTGCTCATTCCGAAATCTATAAGGTATTTCTACAGTGTATTTCTATTGATAATTGGAACTGTGGATCTCAAGAATAGTAGATACTAAGAACTTGTTTGGCTAATGTGTCAGTGATGAAGAAGTATTATTGGCTTGTACATTCCGTGGGCGATGTCGTTTGCCTGTCATTTCATGGTGCCACCAAGGTATTTGTTCTTATAAGCTCAATATTTCTAGCAAGGTTGCTAATACTTTCTCCCCTGTCACCCACAAACAACTCTCTTTTCCTCCCCTTTCCCCTACAGTTGTACAGTATGAGTTGTACTGTTTGATTTCCAACTATTATTTACTGTCTTCTTTTTGAACATAGAAACTGGTGCTGTAATTGCAAGATCATCGCAGCCTCTAGTAGGAATTATGATGAATATGAGGAGGTGAGGATATGATTAGCATTGCGTTGTCATGATGATGAATGTTGTACGCTTGGGGTCTTGCTAATTTTTCCCTTTGATTAAACTTGCGCATCGATCTCTGCTAGCAATATTGATGAGAAATTGGTTGCTGCGCTTTGCACTCCGCTTGCTGGACCGAAGGATCGGCGAAGGTTAAGCGCTGCTATTCTCCCTTTTGCGGTTCTTATTTTTATGAGATTTCTATGTAGAATATCAGTGTGTGTGTGGGAATGGGTTTGCCCATGCACACACATAAAATATGAATGCACATCAACAAAACCACATGTATATGCTGACATAGATATGTATATGTAATGGCATATATGTATCTAACACACGGTCCAAGGAAGACAGTTGATTTATGAATCACATGACTCATTCGCTATTATCTTGACTGATATACTTGCAACAGCCGGCAATAATAACAATTGCTCCATTTGTTGCTATCAGCTACAAGTAAAACCTCTTACCACTTCTCCCAATTGTTCTCTATAAGCAATTGTTATTATCGGGCAATAATAACAATTGCTCCATTCTGTTTTACTCTTTTTCCCTTTATGTTCCACGTAGAACGAGTTACCATTTCTCTTATCCCTCCACTCCTCCCGCCCCCCTAGAAAAGAGGGGAGGTGGAGTGGGTGGAAACCACCTCTTTGTAATCTAGCAGAAGGCTGTCTTTTCTGTTTGACAATTCTGGTCTTTACTTTTTTTTTTTTTTTTGCTTTTCCTTTTTTTTGCAATATTGTCTAGCAATATGGTTCTACCTTTATAATGACAAATATTTCCAAAACAGCTGTTTGTAATAATATTTGCCATTGATTAGAACTTCATAAAAATATAAAAGTAAAACATAGATGTTACTTTTCTGTTTTTTTCCAATGAAGATAAAGTAAAAGAATTTGATGAAAACTTAAACTTTTATCTTTTCATCAGTTGGAAAGTTCACCACTTGGTCTTTTCTCTCCTTTCCATTATATTCATGAAAAATCTGGTGGTCTCTTGATTCTCTCTTTTTGGTGTTTCTTCTTCACCTAAACTTGATCTCCTCTTTTTGCCCGGAGTGCCCTAGCCATTGACAGACCCTTCTCTTTCCCCATATTTAGCCGATTGGCTCCATTCCCAAGTGTTTATATCTTGCTTTCTTTTCTTCTTCAAGAGCATTCTATGCGGAAACTCTTTTTCTAGTGAAGTAAGTTTTTTTGTGCATTGCAATTTGGAGGATTTCTTCCTAGTTATGTAGCTCTCACGGAACTCTGTTTTTGGGTATGCATCTTTCAAATGGTTATGAAACATCTTCATAATTCTGTTTCAGCAGGTTTTACTGTGTATAGCAGTTAATTTTAGGATGTGCTTCCGCTTTTAAGAGACCCCTGAGCTAAGCAGGCGAATATTTCTACATATGCCTTTGCATAGTCATTTGATAAGTTGGTGTTATATATTTTAACCAGGAAGCTGTATATTGCTGATGCAAGACCACGGAAAAATGCTCTAGCCAATGGAGCCATGGGTGGGGGATCAGAATCATCATCCAATTACTTTCAGTCTGAGGTTGTTTAGAGTTTCTGGGTGTAACTATTTCTGTATTTTTTGCTGTGGAGTATTCATGGTTCTCTAAATTTGGTTTCAGATAGTTTTCTTTGGGATTGATAACATACATGCTATGCGGGAGAGTTTTACTAAACTTAGAGACTACTTGGATACACATGGTGCCACTTCTTCAGATGGAATGTCGTCCTTCCTGGTAATTGAGAATACATTCATCGTAAATATGCTGTCTTATTGTTGTGTCTCCCTTAGACTACTCTTTCCATCATACAATTGTAGGCAATTTTGATAAAATTTTCTGTCCTAAATCTTCTGTTATTTGACCAAAAAAAAAGTGTTCATTGACTTTTTAAATGTGTGCCGTTGTAAATTTTATCCAATCTAAATTGTGACGTTTACTTAATAAGAAAGAGAGGGCAGTAATGATATTGGACATTTCCTTGTGCATGTGCATTTGTACAAAGATACTTACATATACGCATGCATACAGAGGTCCTTTGTAATTGGAATATATGCATATAGAAGTATCTATATTGGATGTATTCTTCGTTGTGTTGACCGTTTATGCCAGTGTCATAGTGTGTATGTGTGTACATTCAACTTATGTTCTCTTTTTTTCCTCTTTTTTTTTTCCCATTTTGCTGCCCTAAATGACCATGATTTAGAATGGCTTTGCTGATCCTGGGTTCAGCATGGATCTAATAATTTTGTATTGTATATTATAGATTCTTTAAACTTTTTCTCAGAGTTTATAGTATATGCTTAAGAATGATTTATTTCTGTTGACAGAGACACGGGGGATGGAGTTGGGGTGGTGGTAACCTCAGCAGTATGTCTGCTTCAGTTTCCACCCTAGGTGGCAGTGGCTGGTTAATACATGTCCAGAGCGTTCTGGCTGGTGCTGCTTGGATTGCTGCTCGAGTTGCATTAGAGTCTGCATCAGTGCTTGTTCATTGCAGGTGAGAAGGGCTCTTGGGAGAAGTAAATTTCATGATTTGTCCACTGGTCGTTAGCTATTTTCCAAAGCATAGTTTGTCCAAATTTGGTCGCTCTTTCTTTGAATGACAGGGTTTGAGTGAAGTTAAGTGGATTCTATTGTGCTTGAAGTCGTGTGGAATCTGTTGTTCTTGAAAAGCCTTTGTTTTTATGGATTTTCTCTCAGAATTTGGGTGGCTTTACTGCCACGATCCCTTCTATTTTCATTTTGGGTTCAACTCTTCAGTTTGCTTTTGCCTTTTCTTTGTTTCTATTTTCTATGCTGGAGAGGAGAGAATAATTATATTGTTATTTTTACTGGCTGATGCTCGTTAGATTGTATCTTCCGATTTTGTTCCTTCTAGGCATTGTATTGCCAACTCTCCCTTCTCAAGCTAATACGAAGGGAAAAGGCATTTTTTTCGTCTTGGAATCTTTTTTTTTTTTTTTTGGGGGTTAGTGTTTGCTGTCTTGAAATCATGATTGGTGTGTAATTAATCAATTCGTTTTGTTTTGCTACTTCTTCTTTTTTCTTTTGTTTTTCTTTTTTCTTCTCTTTTCTCTTTCCCAGCCTTGTTTGGTCATATACCTCATAGTTCAACGTTGAATCTTCGTTCAACTTCTGAGGAGTCTTCTGATGGTTCTCAGATTATATCCCACTTAGGCCTGAAATGGACATTATAATGCATGCAGATTAAATCTTGGAGTAATATATTTGATTCAGTAGTTCACTGCTGTGTGAAATAGGTTTAAGTGGAGAATTGTTGAGTGTTGCACCTTTGGAGAACTAAAGATCTTACAACAATGGCAGCCCTCAGTGGGATATGATTCTGAGTGGATGCCCCTCTAAGAGGGAGAAATAGATTCCCAAGGAGCTTGTGAAAAGCTGGGATCATCTATCAGACTTGCATATTTGGTACGAAGGATGCAAATCCTTCAGCAGAGTAGGTGTTGGGTACTAAGGTGCTGAAAATTACTTACTTGTGACGCAGTTTGAGGAAAGCGACTATGCACACTCTCAATATCGTGAGCCATAAGCTTGACCAAAGAGTTCCTTAGTTGCGATTGGGGGATGATATCAGTTCATGACATTTAATGATATTTCGCCATCTTGTAAGACAATTCCTTAGATAATTCGATAAGATTGGTCCTTCTGTTATCAATTATAGTTATGCTTGTTTTTGTTATTGCAGCTTCAAATATTAATTATACTCATTTCAATAATTATTATTGATGATTTTGGATAAGCTTCGAATGTTAGCATCTGAGGTTTCTCGAATTCCACTATAAAAGCCTATGAACTTTTTAATGCTGCAGAATTTTAGAACTTCCAACATTTCCAGCCCAATTATTGTGATCATTAACATCCACTGATTCTTTTAAGATAAAATTAGGTGGTGCTTTGGTTCCCTTCCTCACACCCCTGGAATGATGCTCTAATATTCTTAATTAGACTGTTATCATCTTAGTTAAAGTACTTATTTGTTCCTCTTTGCACTTGTCCTTCAATATTTTGGATTTGCAGTGATGGATGGGACAGAACCACCCAGCTAGTATCGCTCGCTAGTTTGTTGCTCGATCCATACTACCGGACAATTAAAGGGTTTCAGGTACTAAGTCATGTGTACATTTTTTTGTTTTGCAACTGGTTAGCTCAACTTTGTGTTTCTCATATTTTATTCATTTGAGAGGCTTTCCTTTTTGCTATTATGATTGCCAGCCTTTCTTACAGCAACTTTTTTTTTTGGGGCTATTATAGGATTTGTATTGCACTTTGTTCTACTTGAATTAGATATTTGTTGGGCTTTGTTCTGCTTGTATTTGATTCATAAACTCTTATGGCACAAATAGACTGCACTAAACTGTTGTCACATATATTTACGGGCTGAAAATTCCCTGGGCCGTCTTCAAATTGACTAGTGAGCTAGGGTATCATTTCAGGTTGATGATAAAATCATCTTTAAAAATTGAATTCCATAGTGAAGATCACGAAAGTTCATACTTCTTATGCTTGTGATAAAGTTGGTGATGTAAATGTTACACTCTTCAATTTGATTCAGGCACTTGTTGAGAAAGATTGGCTGGCCTTTGGTCACCCCTTCGCTGATCGATTGGGAATACCATCAGTATCTGGAAGTGGTGGTATGTTATTTGAGTTGTCACGGCAGAGTTCTGCTGGGAGTTTTCCTTCGTCTCCCACACGCCAGTCGTCTGGCTCAATAAATTCTCAGCCGGCAGTTTCTTCTCATGCACAAAACAATTACTCTCCAATATTTTTGCAGGTAAAAGCAGTGTAACATCTTTTATGTTGCTATTAGTTGTCCAGCATATAAAGTCCCCAATTTTTAATTTTTTTGTACGCTTAATGGGTTTATTAGTATCATGAAGAAGGAAAATTCTTAGGATGAGCATCCCTATTTGAAAAGTACTGGGAAGAATTGATATTGTTGGTGAAAAGGATGTATCAATCTTGAAAAATGTTTTATGTAATGGAAGTATGGAACCAGTTGCTAATTCACATTGCCAAGGTCCTCTTTCTTATCAAGCAAAAGTATGATATCTCAATTCAATTTGAGTTCTATTCATAACACCTTGGAGAAAATTCGGACATTTCTTTTTCCATCTAAATAGTCTCATAATGTTTCTTTATTGATCGTTTTTTTTCCTTTTGCAAAGAACTGCTGTTTTAGCTACACCTTATCGCTATGAAAATGTAGTAGTATTTATATTTTCTGTTTGTAAAGGAACATAAAAGGTAGGTATGCATGTCATGAATCTTTCTAATTGTTGAAAGTCAGTTATGGAATGAAAATGTTTGTTGTTATTCACAGTTCTACAAGTCTACTAGTTGGTGAAGGCTCTGGCAGCTTTTTCGTCTAATTGCCCCAAAGGGACTAGTGCATCTGAAAATCAATTTGGATTTATGCCGAGAAGTTCAACAATGGAGACTATTCATCTCTTGAGAAGATTAATAGAGAGATATCGAGAGAAGAAACAAGATTTGCGTATGGTAAAGTCCCATGAGAAAATATTTGGAGTGTGCTTGGAAAGAAGGGTGTTAAGAGTAGTATGTATAGAAATTATTAAAAGACATGTATGAGAACGCAATGACAATCGTCAAGGCTCTAGGAGGATTAAACCCAGAGTTTCCTATACAGTGGGTTTACATAGATTTCTGTGGAGCATGTTATTTGCAGATAACATTGTGTTGGAAAAAGGGTCGGTTGGCTAAATATGACACTCTTACCAGCGATCGTGGGAGCTATATGGCTATCAATGTTGGAAAAATGGTTGATGGATGAGACTAGTAAAAGAGTCAATGCTAAACTGGAATGTTGGCGGGAGACACCAGATGAAAGGACTTCAAATTGAATTGAAAGAAGACAAAATATATAAAATTTAATTTTAGCATCAAAAGGATGACCTTGTAATCTTTTGCGAATCCGAAAGATCAAGGAATTCACCTTAGTGAGAGTTTAGGTATTTAAGAACTATATTACAAAAAGATAAAGAGGCTGACAAGAATGTGAGACACATGGTACAGGCGGGATGGTTAAAGTGGAAAAATGCGTCAGATCTTCTTTGTGATAGGAAAATACATTTAAAGGTTAAAGGAAAGTTTTACATGATGACAACAAGACTTGCACTGCTGTACGAGTCTAAATGTTGGACATCCAATTATGAGCATGATTAAAGGATGCGAGTGGCGGAAATGAGAACATTAAGATAGGTTTGTGAACTTACAAGGAAGAACAAAATAAGAAATGAACATATAAGAAGAAATACTTGGGTGACTCTTATAGAAGAGAAGATTAGAGAGTCAAGTTTAAGATGGTATGGTCATGTGCAAACTTGTCTTGCAGATGCACTTGTTAGGCGGTGCGAGACAATGATGATGTGCATGTTAAACATGAGACTTATATGATAATTAAGGAGCATATGGTCATTAATAGAGCACAGTGGAGTCTGTTGATTTATGTAACCGATGTCATGTAGAGGGTATATGATAATTTTGAAAGTAGTGTATTCTAAAGGTGCATATTGTGCATTAGGTATTAGCAGACACAAAGGGAGGGTAAGATTTAGGGTACAACTTAAAAAAAATAAAATGAAACTCAAGAGAAATGGTTGATTCATATAGCCGATCTCACAGTAAGAAAAAGGCTTGAGTGTTTGTTGCTTCAAACTGTTACATTTGAACTGTCACTAAATCTTATTTATTGTCCTTTTGCATTGTCATATTCTTGATTAATGACTACTGACTTGATTACCCCGTATAAGAGCTGTATGCTTATGAGAGAGGATATTGCCCGGTTGAAATCTGATCCCTGGCACAGTAGAAAGTTATACAATATACAGTCATTTTTTAAATGCTCCCCCCCCCCCCCCCTTCTCCTCCTCCTCTTCCAAATAGGCACATTGCAAATCTGCTGGTAGCATTAATATGATATTTTCACTTGATCTTCTGTCTTTTTATAATTTCCTCAACCTCTTGCAGTGGGTTGATTGTGTAGCGCAATTGCTGCGAATGTACCCGCTTGCTTTTGAATTCTCATCGGTATGTAACAGCTGTAAAACTTAATATCAGATGGTGACTTTATCGATTGGAACATGGTTTACTAATCCAACCTGTCTTGCAGGCATTTTTGGTTGATTTACTGGATGGTGTGCTTTCCTGTCGTTTCGGTAATTTCTTGTGCAATAGGTATAATTTATTGCTTTTTTTCTTTTCTGGGAATACATGTAAAGAAAATAATTTCTTTTCTGCATTTTCCAAAAGTCTGAATTTTCTGATTTAGTTGAGCTGACAACACAGCCTGGAATTTTGATGCATAATGTGTTATTCGTGAGCAATTTGCATTTTTCCTAATGGAGAAAACTTGGATGAGAAGGCATTTCATTGGTTTTATATGATTGAGAAAAGAGATTGTGCTGGTATCGGTGGAAATTGGTATCCCCTCGGTTTTGCATGTAAATTAATTTTATATACATGAAATATTCCATTGAAATTCCGTCTAGATCTTATGGTGTTAAATTCCTTTCTGTGTTTAGAGAGTCAAATTTGATGGTAAATTCCCAGATTTTAGTTTGACTTTTTCTGTTGCTTGGCAAAATAGAAAAAATTATAGTAGGGGCTATATATTTTTGATTCTTCTTTATATTCATTCTTTCGGCCTTCCAACAGCCATTAAGGTGAGATTCCAGGTTGATAAATGACGTGTATTTTGTAATAAAAAAACAGTGAGAAAGAAAGACAGCAAGCGAGTATATCTGATTCATGTGGCTGTTTATGGGGGCATATGGCTGATCGGCGTTCTTCCGGTGGAGAGTCCCATGTACATTACAATCCATTCTATGGATCATGGAAACACGAGGGTCCATTACTGCCGCCAGCTGCTGCTTTAGCCCCGACAGTTTGGCCCCAATTTCACCTTCGATGGGCCTGTCCTCTGGAATCTCAGGTTGGCGAGCTTGAAGCGCAATGTAGGAATATGACCACCAGACTCAGCGAATTGCAGAGGGTATTGTCTTCCTAACCTAATTCTTTTTTCTTTTTTCTTTGAGAGGGAAAGGAGAGAGAGAAAGGAGGGGGGGGGGGGGGGGGGGGGGGGAGATTGTCAATCAAGGCTTCAAGTTTTTCTGTTTTTTTTATTGCAATGTTAATGTACTTTCTGTTTTCCCAGGACACGCTTGATTAGGTTTTTTCCCGTGTGATTATAAATGATAACCTCCTAGAAGCCTGTTGTGGATCAAATTCAGCATTTGTTCTTTCCCAAAACCACCCTTTTTGTCCAGGCTAAATCATCTCAGGAGCGAAACTTTTCTCCTCCTCCCCCCGGGCCCTAAGGAATTTGTTTAACTACCTCAGTTTTAAAATCGAGTTACATAAGCATTGGACAGAATATGTTTAAGTTTCAGCTCCCTTGGGAGTTACCAATGAAAGAAGCTTGTGATTTGACAGGTGAAAGAAGAGGCAGAAACAAGAGCAAGGGAAACTACTGCTGCCATGGATTCTTTGACTGCTGAATTGCGAAAGGAGAAGCTCCTTAGCAGTTCAGCCATGGATTTGGCCAAGCGAGCGAGCAAGGAGACTGCAGCTATAAAGCGAGCCGTACAATCTTTAGGATGCAAAGTGCGTCTCTCTGGAGATGGTGAATGTACTGTAAACATTGATTGCAATCCAACTGACATTGTTCAAAGATCTGGATATTTATCCTCGAAGGATGAAACCGTTGGTGGCACATATCCAAATGCAAACTCAGAGCTTTCTGTTGCTGGCAGTGTTTGTACATACGATTCTTCAGGGTATGATACTTCACAATATGATTCTTCACAGCATCCAATAACCCGAGTTTGCGAGTCCTTATGCCCGCTACGCACCAGAGAGGGAGCGTGTAGATGGCCTGAAGCTGGATGTGCTCAACTTGGAAGTCAATTCGTCGGCCTGAAAGCAAATTTTGATGCTTTTGATCGGCTGTCTATTTATGACAGCTATTTCCGGTCAGATTAGACTCTTTAAATTTTGGCATTACATTAGCCTCGAGGTATGTTAGCATTCATCTCATGCTGAGAATATTTGTAAAGAAGGAACCGGCCCGCGCCTGTTAGATAGTTTGGGCAACTTGCAGGAGGCATTTAACCAATTTTGATTTACAATATGACGGCCTCTGAAGGTATAGATCTGAACTACAGAATTAAGTTTCCTATTTTGATTGGTTTTAGGATTTCAGAAAGAAAATCATAGTGTATACATGTACAATGGTGTATTTTCTTTCCGTAGTGTAATGATAGGATACCTTGATAGTTCTTGGTTAGATAGATGTACACCTAAGGAGATGTTGCTTCTAAAAAAGAGCAGCCTAGTGCATAGGGTTAGGATGAAATGTTAATCTTTCATAGAATTTGAGCCATTCTTGTATCATGGATTCGGTAATAAGATTTGTCCTTTGACATTAGTTTGTGTCTGTTGTGTGTCCATGGATTTGTAACCCTAGATTGGTTATGGTGGCATATAATGGTTCCCATATGTATTTATCTGGCCTTGTTCTGGTAATTTTTGTTACAACTGAGGCTTTATGCTAGGGGGATTATTTCTTTTTCATTAAAGGATTTCCCATATTGGGATTACAATAAAGTCATTATTTGATGGATATATAAAACCGATACATGGGACCAAAGTGAAAGGGACATGTTTGAAACTCCAAGCTCCCCTTAAACTGAAAGGGATAGTTGTGTATTTTTGGACATAAACAGTCTTAGAAAATTATATAGTTTTGTCTCTTTTCAAAATTATGTAAAATTTTGACACGCAAATCAAAAATGTTCACAAATGATTGAGAGTTATTCAATGAACAAGACAAATAACGGCAGCGCCATTTTCTCTCCGTACAAAACATCCTCCTCTGCCGGAATATGGATTCCGGTGAGCCCTCGTCTATACCGATCTTTTGCAGAGAAGCATAAAGGCTTTTCCTGCTTAGGGATCAGGCATATGAAGATTTCGTTCAGTGAGCTGTCGAATGTTTTTGTTTGAAGGACTGTCTTAACAAAATTTGTAACATCATCCCCGACAATGTGCCAATACTTCTTGTAGAAGATAGCAGGTAGACCATCCGGACCAGCTGCTTTATATGGTCCCATTTGTTTGACTGCTCTCTATCTCTTTATCAGTGATCTCTCGGTCCATGCTATGTTTTTCTCTATTGCTCAAGCGGGGTAGAATAGTCTCTTGGGGATTTAGTGTTGTTGTGGAGTCTGTAGCATATAGGTTCGCATAAAAATCCCTAGCCATGTTTTGGAGCTCCACAGGATCTTCAGTCCAGATTCCTGATTCATTCAGGAGGCTGCGCACTCTCTTCTTCCTTTGTTTATGTAGCGCTGTCAGATGTAAAAATCTAGTATTTCTTTCACCTCCAGTAAGCCATTTTAGATTTGCCTTTTGGAACCAATAGGCTTCCTCCTATTTCAAGATTTCTTCATACTCCTTCAGTAGCTGTGCTTCCAGATTTCTGAGGAATTTGGATTCAGTTTTGGTTTTTGCCATTTGAATTCCCCAAATTCTTGCCAGGCATCTTTGTTTTTTGCGTTTGAATATGTGTCCAAAGATGTCTGTATTTCATTTTCTGGCTGCCATTGTCCATTTCTCAATGGCTTCCTTAATGCTCCCCTTTCTTCCAATTATTTGTCACGAACTCTTCAAACTTTTCATGTTCCAGCCATGCCAGTTGGAATCTAAAGGTCTGAATTTTGCTTTTCTGAACTTCAGCCGTGGTATGAAGGCATATTGGGTGGTGGTCTGAGTGGGTCCGGGTTAGGTGTTGAACATGTGCTGTTTGAAATTGAAGTTGCCATTGCTTATTATCCCAAACTCTGTCCAATCTTTCTTGAATACATTGTCCTTCTTGTCTAAGATTGGACCACGTATAAGAAGGTTCAGAGAAGCCAAGGTCAATGAGTTCGCAAGCATTTATCATCTTCCAAATGTTTTTATGTTTTGCTGATGAAACTTTCTTGCCTCCAATTTTATCAGCCTGTGTGAGTACCTCATTCATTTCCCCCATAACGCACCAGGGTCTCCTGATCTGTGTACCAATGGTTTCGTAGTATTTCCAAAGTGTTTGTCTTTCCTGCTTTTGGGGTGATGCATATACCATAGATAGAATCCATGCCACTCTCCTGTTTTGTATAACAGCAAAATTTAGATATTGTGTATCACAATTTATTACCTGGAGATTAATTTGACTGTAATCCCAGAAGCACCAAATTCCTCCTTTGAAACCCCTGTTCTCCACCACCGCCATATTTGTGAAATGGAACTTTTTCAAGATTTTGCATGCTTTGACGCTGTTAGTTCTGGTTTCGACCAGATACAAGACCATGTGTTGATAGTTATTGACTAAGTCTGTCAGTTGCCTGTGGAATCCAGGGGAACTCGCCCCTGTACAATTCCATATGATGATCTTCATCAATTACTGGTGTTGTTGTGTTGGCAGTCCAACCTGCCCTTGGTCCATATCAATTTCCTGGCTTGTCTCGTTGTGTTTTTCTATCTGTGCCCATTCTGGGACTTGGGGGGTTTCAGGTTTTTCTTCAATCTCCATCGTGTTGGCTGTTGTATCAAGATTTGTAGGGTCTGGTGGGTGGCTTTTTATGTTTTGGTCTGCCTCCATGGTTTGTTGGTGGTGGTCCTTCTTTGGTGGGGTTCTTTTGTTTGGGGTTTTATTGCGTGGGTCCGCGAGGGGTGGGTAGTCTATAGGTTTGTTAAATCAAACGTCGGTGGGTCAGGTAGTGTTGTGTTGGTTGATGCCGCAGACAGGGACCTGTGGTGATTTGGATCTTTGTTCTCTTGGGTAGGGGATGTGGGCTTTGGTTTGATTACCTTGGCCTTGGCCTTGTTTTTGATCGGGACCCCTTTCTTCTGTCTAAGGTCAGCTGGCCCAATATCATGTCTAGTTTTTAGAATAGGCTTCACAATGTTTTCCTCCGATTGGGCTTGGGTAAAGTTGAGCACCAGTTGGCCCAGTTCTGTCAGTAGCGTTCCCTAGCCTTCTTCCTCCTCTAGTACTTGGAAACGGGACCCACCTTGCTTTTCCTGCCTCTGCATTAAATTATCCTGATTGCTTGCAGCATACTTAACTGACACGTACTCCTTTTTTTTTATTAGTGGACTTTGCTTCTGACTCTGTCTCTGCCCTCTGCCATCGTACAGATTTTGTGGGTTCCGTTCCCATTTGTGTTTCCATCTGCTGGACTGTACACACCGGCGTTACCACCGGTCGTCTTCTCCGGCTAGTTGTTGGGATTAGCCATGGCCCAAAAGGTTTCTCTTCTGTTGGTTTGGGGTTATTTTTGGTTGTTTGAAATTCCTCATTTATCTCTTCCACTTGTTTTCCTGGGTTTAGAGCCTTGCACTCGTCTTTTTTGTGTCCATATTTCCCGCATGCAAAACATATTGCATACAATCCTTCATATTCTATTTTCTGTAAGTAATTTCTTGGCCCCTTGAGCTTGACTTGGGGTGTGAGCGTTGCCTCCAAGTCAAGTTCCACGCACACCCTTGCATACTTACCCCTAGTTGCCTTTAACGTATATTCATCCACCTTGGTCGCTCTGCCAACCATGTTTCCAATGTCCATTAGTAGTTCTGGATCGAAGAACTCAACAGGTAATCCAGGGAGCCTTATCCAGACGAATTTTGGATACCTTGGCCTGAGCTGGGTTAAAATACGGTTTTCATTTGGAGACTGTGAGGTAGTGTCCCATCACAATCCAAGGACCTTTTTCCAAAACAAGTTCATAGTCTTCTTTGTTGTAGAATCTAACCATGTAGTAGTTTTCCTCCAGGTCAGTTAGTTCAAAACCATCAGCAATCTTCCACAAGTCTTGCAGTCTATCCTGCAGCGTTCTGTAAATGATATTCTTACCCAAAAGTTTAATAACTAAGGCACGTTTCCATGGTTGTCACAGGTATATACATTTGGTGTATGACAGCTCCAGCTCCGGCCATGGTGTCTGCTGATCTTCTAAGTCAGATTGTTCCATGTACATCTGATCCAGCATCTCAGTCTCCCAGAAATCTTCTTCGTTTTCTCCCATGTAAAAGGGTTTGTTTGATGTTGGTTTGTTGACTGCTTCCACAAAAGATTTTCGTTGCCAGATACTTGGAAAGTTTCCTTGTTGTGTGTTGGTTTGAGTTTGTGTGTGGGCTATTATGTTTCCGTATGTGTCTCTTTAAAGAAAAAAAAGGAAAAAAGGCTATATGGTGGTGAAGCTGGATCTGGAGAAAGCCTACGATAGGGTCAATTGGGATTTCCTGAAAATCATTCTTGGACAAAGCGGATTTAGTCCAGGCCTTATCCAAATTATTCTACACTGTCTCAAATCGGCAGCACTTCGAATAATGTGGGATGGAAAATTACTGTATGGTATTAAACCCAAGAGGGGTCTCAGACAGGGAGACCCTCTTGCTCCCTATCTTTTCGTACTATGTATGGAGTCCCTAAGCCAACTTATTAAACAACAGATTGACCAAGGAGAATGGAAGGAGGTCAAAATAACAAGGAAGGGACCTAATGTCTCCCACATCATGTTTGCGGATGACCTTATTCTTTTCATACTATGTATGTTTGTATTTATTTATTGATTTTAGAAAATGAGTACTGTAGCAGATATGTACTTATATCATGCCATTTTGATTTTGATTTTTTTTTTTTTTTTTTTTTTTTTTTTTGCTTTAAAGAGGTGAGATGGCTTGGAGTGTCAAGCGAAGATTTGTACTTCAAGCCGTCCAAAATAGATATTGGGGTGGGTGCAGATTCGGCTAAACCAGCCCTGGCCCGTCTCGTTGTCATTCCTAAGAAAAATTAAGGAATGCTTCTTTGATATGTAAAGTAACATATAATTTCCTTTAAAATTATATTTATTAAGAAGCTAGAGTTTCATTTTGAAGTACCAAAATGTGTTCAATACAATTTTTAGCTTTGTGATTCATTACTCATTTTAAAATATAGTGTATTTTGGAAGCATGAACTTTAACAAATCTCTTCTCTCCACATCTTTCTAGTTTCTATCTAGAAACAAACCGTCCTATAAATCCGAACTCTATTTTTTTCATGATTAAGGATGGATCGTTTTTACAGTTGTTGAAGGTAAATATATTCATATGTTTTTCTTCGTGTCTTGGAATTGTAATAGAGTTACGATTTTCTCTAGGTATCCATCCGGATGATATACCCAAATTTATGGTTACCATTTCGTGAAACTAAATAATTATTCTCTATATTCAAAGATGATTGGATTGAACTTTAATTAAGAATACAATGACCATTGATCGATGCGGCTAATGAAAGTAAAGTAAAACGGTTTTTGTTCTTATGTAATTCTTCCCTTGATTCAATCTTTAAGTTTCAATTGGAATTGAATTTCTATTGTTATTAAAATTGGGATATTCTCTATCGATTTTTCTGTGTGTTAAAATCTTCAAAGATACGAAATAGGAAGCTAGGAAGTGCATGGAGTAAATATTAGAGGGTCTTTTTTAATATATAATTTGATAATTGCATTATTTAGTAGAGAGTATCAAACAACTACTATAGGCCAAAGAACTTGCACTCGTTAGAATTTCAAAAATTGAATGCCTCTTCCTCTTGAGCTAAGTCTGGTTATCTTACTAAAGTGAGATAAACTTGCATAAGTAAGAATTTGAATCTGACTGGTGTTTGGCTGGTCAGAGCGACCGTGACTTTTACTAGACGAGCGATGAGAGATAACACATGACACGTGTCCAGTAAAAAAGCATGAGGTTAGGTTAGAAGATACCCCGTAGAAAGGGTGTTTGAATGATCGGGGTGATGACTCTCCTTGTATTCTCTCACTATAAAAAGGATGATGAGAATGGATGTACGATACATATCCAGCATAAGGGGTGAAATCACTTAAAAAGTAGCCTACAAAAAAGGTTTGGATCACTTCAACACAATTTCTTCACCTCTCTATCTACCGCTGACCGTGGTGGGAAGGCTCCACTAATATCACGTGTCGAGCTGTACAGAAAAGGATAGGAAAATTGTGAATGAGGTCTGCTGCCAAAGGTGTTTGGTTGGTAGAAAAGGCGTTGACCGCCAGTGAACAGTAAGGAGATAAAGTGTCTGGGTCTTCTGACTTCACTAAGTGGCCGCCTAATTACACCGCCGCCTTGTGACTCTCTCCTTTTCTTTTCCTTCCCAATGGCAGTAGCAAAAACCACCACCACTGTCGACATGGTGGCGACGACGAGGAATCCCACAAACCAAGAAGCGGACTACCCAAACCCCTTCACTCCGATTTCGTGTTTTTTCTCTAACTTACTTAAGGGCTTCAAATTGCCTCGTCTTCCTTTTCTTCCTCCCCCGGAACACCAACTCACCGATGGCTCCCCCACCGCCGTGCACCAGACGTCCGGAGTCGTTTCTTACCCTCGTCGTGAACTGGGTTCCGTGAAGGCTGAGGGGATTCAAGTCCCCGAAACTCAACCCCTTGTCGTTTGGCAGGTTTTTTTTCTTATGTAGCTTCCTGAAAAACATAGGCTTTTAACCAAAGATTCTATTTTTTTTTAAAAAATTCGTTTTTTCTTTGTTTGTTATGGGCTTTACTCTATTACTGGTGAACTGTAACTGTGGTACTCGGATTTGATACTTAGCAATCTGGATTTGTTTCAGTTATTTCTCTCAAAGGTAAATATTTTTACAGTATTTGTCTATTTCAACTATTGATCATCATCGTCATCGTCATTCTGGTTGAGGAAACGTTGTGTATGAAAGCTATCCTGTTGGATTATTTTATTGGATTTCCGAGGCTTTTGTTTTATACTTGTTTAGTTTAACTTTCTGGTAGAAATAAATTGGTTAAAATGCATATGTTGATAGAGTCATTGTTGGAAGATTTGAATTTTTTTCATGTTCTCTGGTCCATCTGATTATGGACATTTAGAGGGAAAGTGGAAAATAATGGTTTTGATCTTTCCACTTTGGTTAGCTATTGCGCTTCGGCAGCTTTCTGAAAAGAAAGCTCTCAATGTAAGCGACCTCTGTGTTTTCGCAGAATTGGAATAAGATCCTGGCCTGCAATTAATATTTGTAAGAACTGTATATCTGCTGTGCTTTTATTTTCTGTAATCATTGGCTAAATGGGTGAAGAATCTAATGGTGCAATTTAGGGCGTCTGCGGTCTATCGCTGCATTGCTAGGGTTTCCTTGACTGAATAGAGTGGTGATAAGAGCTCGGATTGAGCTCTTTGCAAAGATCAAGGAAACTTATTGTTGATACTTGGACCAGATTAATGTGGCATCATTTAAGGCTAGGGTTTTGCCTTTTTATGTCTTTTTACAGTGAATAATAGCAACCTTTCGAGCTTCACCATTTTAGAGGTTAAGCCTGACAAACCAAAGGCTCTGAGCATGTTGCTTGTATATTTTCTTTACAATTTTGGTTCATTTTGTAAAGCTGCAGTTGGTCTTCTTGGATGTTTGACTTAATCCTTTGAAGAAGTCAGTCTTTTTTTTCTTGAGACCACCAAAACGACTGATAGAGATAACCATGGTCTTCAAAACGAACTCTTTTTTGCATTTGAAGATATGAGGAGCTAATTTATGGATGCAGACCTTTTATGTACTCTGAAAATGTGCCTTCTGTTAAAGTACGCCTTTTCTTCAAAATGGACTCTTTGGTTGTTGTATACAATGCAGGTTAAATAGCGTGAAAAAAGACTTTGGGAATAAGAGAAGAAATAAGTTGTAACGAAAGTATCCCTAAAAGAACTATCAGGATATAGCCCAACGTAAGGTGATTCCATTCTAGTTTACAGGTTCAGTGAAAAACAATATAGTACTAGAGACTATTGGAACCCCTGCATTTTCCATTTCTGCATAGCTGAGTAGATACTTATATATAGAGCCGGGGGTCTCACTGGAAACAGACTCTCTATCCCTTGGGATAGAGGTATTGTCTGCCTACACTTACCCTCCCCAGACCCTAACGATAGCTTTTGCAATCGTTGGGATATAGTGGGTCCGGATGATGATGATGATGATGAGTAGATACTTATAATGAGGCTGATACTAAATGTATAATTCCTCCAACCAGGATGGTACATTGATATGCTTCCTTTTCTCACCATTTGAATTGCTTGATTGCTTGCTTACCAGCAGGAAGAAATCAGATGGTTAACAGCTAGTCTGCAGTGCTTCTTAAGAGGGGCCTGTAATCAGCATGAGGAGTGAAGCCACCTTTGATAATTGTACCTAACATCTGTGGTTTTCATTCCTGTGTGATAAATGTAACAGCATACTTGTTCCATTGATAAGAAAATTTTTTGCACTACAAGAACTTAGGTCCTATTGTGAATTCTAGACAAGAAGTCAAATGAGGATGTTAATTAATCATGAACTTCTGCTGGAAAACTGAAGTTCAAACTAGCTGTGAAGTTCCCATTAATTGGCTGCAACACTGGTCCAGCCAACCTCTGTGCTTGACAATTTTTTGTTTTACACTCATGCTGTAAGATCCGGCCTCTGGGGACAACCTTTTTCATATTGCTCAACTAAATTTACCATCATTCTTGGTCTGACATCTGATGTTGCCATTTTGGTGATTGCAGGCGTATGCGATTGGAGGTATGTTGTTCTTAAGGTGGGCATGGCTGCAGTGGAACGAGCGGAGGTCAAGGAAGCCTAATGATGGAGCTCCTCCAACTATTGAGTAAATCTTTAGCTGCCTAAGGAACTAAGATATTGGTGAAAAGATTTTTCTAGCAGCATGTATGAATTCTAATACTAATTATTCACTCTTGTTCTTGAGAAGCGATCTTTAATATATATGTTTATTTAGCACATTGTTCTTAGCTTAAGCGCTATGTACATGTGATGACCATATCTCAAAATTTTCACAGATTTACATAACCTTTGGGATCTCCATCTAGCCTAAGTCCGTTGAAAGTGTTATTTTTTTGCTCATAGCAGGGCTCTACAAGAGAAGACCAAATCTGTGATGATTTTATACTGGTTCATATAGAGCAGGGGGTCTTACTGGAAGCAAGTTCTCTATCATTTGGGATAGAGGTATTGTTTGTCTTTCTCTCACCATCCACAGATCTTAGCGAAAGCTTTTGTTGTTGTTGTGATATACTGGGTATGCATGTTGTTGATCGCGTAACTCCAAGGTAGGAAGATGAGAGAAGGCACAAACAAGAGGAGAATTTGTTAAATTCTATAATAAAAAAAATTGTACCGTAGTGTGGGAACGATCTGAAATGAGTTTCTAGTTTACGCACTCCACTAAGCTCTTTAGAACTGAGACGATAAGACTTTGGGGATCAAGATATG
Organism: Eustoma russellianum; assembly: GCA_036186865.1. Lineage (NCBI taxonomy): Eukaryota > Viridiplantae > Streptophyta > Magnoliopsida > Gentianales > Gentianaceae > Eustoma > Eustoma russellianum. Next base: position 4,561,099 of record AP025054.1, read on the forward strand.
ACCTTTTACAACTATAAGATTTGAAATCCATTGAAACCCGCGAATGAGAATATAGTGCATGAATAAATCTGGTCAACTGTGCAGTCTCATCCAAATTTTAGGAAGTAATTCTGGGTAGTTCTTAAAAGTTGATAGTGCACCACAATTTGGCTAAATCCACTTATTCAATATACTCGGTATCTTATCAAATCGTCCATATAAGTGTACACCGAGAGAATTAAAAAGCGCCTTACAAATATTCAGGTTTTAAAGCACAAATAAGCTAAGGCGCTAGTGAGCAAGGACAGTGGAATGAACCGTTGGCACGCAACAAACTATCGAGTAGGATGTAATTGAGCTAAGTCGCTAATGAGTCCGGTTCAGGTCTGGAGAGGCAATTGATGAAGCCAAATAAAAAGCTGTCAATCAACAACCGCCACGTGGCCTATTAGTCAACGGTTTGACAATTTTTTTTTTTAAATCTGCAAAGTTAATCCACGCTAGCTGTTGATTGACAGCCTCTTATTTGGCCTCACAAATTGCCTCTCCATATCTGAACCGTTAATGAGCCACTCACTCATCATTAATACCTCATCTGAGTCGAACTACTTGAGTAGCAATGCTGCTGATGAATATCTCGTCTAAGTCGAACCACTCCCGTTGAAGCGGCATGGGACGACACAGCATAGAGTGCAAACGTTAATAAAAGGGATGCCAGATTAATGTGCTGGCTTAATCATGCGTCAAAATACGATGCGTTTAAACAAACAACCAACATCATTACTCCCATTGCCTTAGAGGTTCCCACCTATAATGGGTATAAGAGGGTCCGATATACGTAACCATAGAAACATACAAACTTAATTCAATGTAAAGTCCGATCCCTCTAAAATGTTGAAAAAGTCGAGTTTTTTTTTTCCTTTTGTAATTTAAATTTTCATATATAGGCCAAATTGGCAAATTACAAAATGTATCATTGTCTGGACACCAAGAGGATAGTCACAGACAAACTGGTTAAGATGGCTTACAATTTACACGCTAAACTAGTGTCAACCTTAAGCAAAAGGTGGTTCAAGATAACCACATGTCAAAAATACTAAGCTAGTACAACCAATCCATGGTGTTTTCATCTGCTATACATGGCTGTATTCAAAGCAAAGGAACAAGTACCACTAGTCTACTAGTTCATCAATAATGTGGAAAGCACTTAACATCGGAGTTAAGGCAGGCGACATTGTAAAAGAATAATAATTAACATATTCTTTGTGCGTGTGCGTGTTCTATATATATATATATATATATATATATATATATATATATATATATATATATATATATATATATATAAACACCAAACTCGACCAAGAAACTCCTGATCATGCTTTTCCAGAAACCAAACAACCAAGAAACCAAATATCCATAAAATCCAAATGTACATTTTCCTAACAAAACTATCAGCTGCAACAGCTTCCTCCTACAAGCAAGATTCACAATAGGAGCGGCCAAGGGAGACTTACATGTTGGGCATTTACCGGAAACTATACCAATCAAGATAAAACAGACACTAACCTGGAGCTGAAGCTACTTTCATTTCTATTACTATACATCCCAACCATCCTTCCGCCGCCCAAATTCTGACTTGCGGTTTGTCAAGCTTCCATACATCGACCTAAATTTCTCCAGGCACCTACTTCTAACACGGTAATGAGTCTGCGTATCGCGACTGATTGCTACATTGGAGAACTTTGATGTATCTATGGCCCAGGCAGGTTTGATGTACTCGACCGTCTCTGATGAACTCGCATTTGCATACAAGTAGTTCAGCAGGACATCCTCACAGTTGAAGTACGCGTCCACCACTTGCCTTCCGGCCATAGCTTCCTTGCTCCAGTACCTCTCAAAAGCCAGCTTAGTATCGATAAAAGCCGCCCCGGTTAAAATCATGTTGTACCCATTGTACCTACGAGCATGCCTCTCAGCTCGATATTTCAAGTGATGGCCTTTGACTAGACGGGGGTAGAAACCCACAATCCTATCAGGATGCTCACGCCACACTCTAAATCCTCGTTCAACGTCGTCACAAGTCATCATGATATCATCATCAAGCTCAAGAACAGCTCGGGTAGTTATCAGTGGATCCTTCTTGAATCGATTGTTTAATGAGTTCTGCTCCTCTACTCTAATCCTTACTGGCACTGCGGAATCTAATTCACTCAAGTCTGGAGGCGTCCCTTTATTCCACACCACGACAATCTCACGTACAGATGAACACCGCGAATAGTGCTTTACATACATTTTCAAGTTCCATAGCCGCGCATCATAAGTCATGGTTAACAAGGTGAACTGAGAGTATTGACCATTTAGAAGGTAAGGTTCCTGTGCACCACTTCCTCCATAGATGTAGGTCACACCCATGCACAGCAGCACGACCCCTCCCACGACCATGAGTGTCAGGACTAACCTCCCTGTGCAGGTGTTTGGCTTTATCCTTCCGCGCAGTGCTGAACTCATTCGGTTCACACGACTGCTGAATAGCCGAACTCTGGAAGAAAGCCAATCTGGTCTCTCCCTCGACAACAAGGCATCACTTCTCTTTTCCATGTTGTGCGGGCACCAGCTCAAAGGTACTAGGCATTTCACTGCCCCAAGTAGCATACCCACCAATACAACAAGAGCTGCAACCGCTAGCATTGAAGCGCATCCAAGAATTAATCTGCGGCTCGCATCTCCTGAGGGTACTCTATCCCCGTCTAAAATCCCAATCCATTCTCCAGAGCTTAGTTGCTGCACATCAAGATGATGGTTACGAGCACCATTCCAGGAATTTCGCCCTTTATTTGGCTCTTGAATGCCCGAAGGAACTTCAACCTCTTTGAACTCAGAAGGGGTAAGAACTTCCACTTTGAAGATACGTACACGCCGGCCATATGTCTCCCCACAGTCTTGACCAGTTCGATAAAGAATACCATTATGTATAAACGGTCTGCCTCCATTACGTGCCCCCATGCTTTTGTCTGTATTGTATACGGGATTCTTCTTGTGAGGTTTCCAAGGACCAAGGGGTGAGCTTCCATACCAAATCTCCAGTTCTCCATTCTTCTGGGAACCAATTTTGCTGTGATCTGAACCAAATAGCCAATACTTTCCACCATAAGGAACAACAAAAGAATCAACCAGGGGCTTTTTCATTAGAATTTTCTCTAGAGTCCACTCCATTGGAAAGTTCACAGCCCGATAAAGTCGAAGATCGCCTTTGGCGCTTCCTTCTGGCATCATATAAATCTGCTCCAACAGAAATTTCCGATGGAGTTGTCAGCAATTGAATGTCTTTGAAAAACTTCACGTAAAACTCCAATTTACATGTCACAACACTGAAGTCATGCTCACAAGGAATTTCACATGACATGATGTTAAAAAAAACCCTGAAAACTGCCAAACAAAAAGAAAGAAAGGGCAACCTATTGCTAGGATCAGATCATTATAGCTTACTATAGCACTGACAATCACAAGCTATCCTGCTGAGGGCCAACACTAGACATGGATGCGACAGCCTATAGCAAAAGTATGCGGGACAAAATCACTTACATGAACCACGTACTCAATATTGAAGTAGATAACAGAAATGTCATCTTTCAATCAACTTAGGGCTTAAAAAAACATCCTTATGAGAGGGAAGAGGAGTCACAAATCCATAATGAAAGTTTCTCAACCAAAAACAAATAGCTTGAATGAAACTTTTGGTTTTTCAATGGGTAATTGAGATTCTAATACCAGTCCATTCTGCCATCTTCTAAGCAATTTCCATCAATCTGAACCAAAGTTACTATTTCAAGGAACCAAGAGAAAGCTGTTCACAGGACTGCTACAAGTACACAAGGATGACCAAATACAAAGTTTACAGGGAGAGAGAGAGAGAGAGCTCACATTTCCATTATATTCAAAAACATAAGGATAAGACAGGTGCCAATCTTCGTCAAGGGCAATGCCCAATTGTTCCCAGGTGGCTCCCTTATCCGTACTTCTTGCAACTCCAATGTCTCCTTGCATTGTGATTGAATTTTTGGTTTCAAAGAACAAATACAACACATCCCCCTGCATTGCATAAGAAAAGATCATGAGTCAACAAATATGTTTAACAAAAACCGGTAAATGACACTTGTCCTCATGTCTTGTATGCTTAGAGCAACAACATTTCTCATTATGTGAGGTCGACTATATGAATCATTCAATTCTATTATGCTTTATTTATTTTATTTATTGTTTTTTTCTTTCTCAGTCGTAGCCTAAATCTTAACCTCTTTGTGTATCTCTTGATATCTAATACATAATATGCGCCTTTAGAATATATGCATCTTTCAAAATATCATATTATCTCAACCGTGATTCCGGCTTAAGTAGCTAAAGTTCTCACTGAAATCTTATACCCTCTACATGACATCGACTATGTGAATCAACTGTCTCTATTGTGTTCTATCACTAACAATATGCTCCTCAATTGTCATTAAGTCATATCTTTCCTTATTTTCCCTTTATAAGTCTTCTTTGGTCTCCCTCTCCGACGTTTAACATGCACCTCATTCGCTGTCTCACACCGCCTAACAAGTGCATCCGCAAGACATCTTTTCACATGCTCATACTATCTTAACCTGACTCTCTCATCTTCTCATCTATAGAAGTCACCCTAACCTTTCTCCTTATATTCTTTGTATATCTACACATTCATCTTAACGTTCTCATTTCCATCACTCGCATCCTTTCTTCATGCTCACAATTGATTGTCCAACTTTTAGACTCGTACAACGATGCGGGTCTTCCTGCTGTCTCTTAAAACTTCATTTTAAGCTTTAAAGGTACATTCTTATCACCAAAAAAACTTGACGCACTACTCCACTTTAACCACCCAACTTGACCATGTGATTCATATCCTTGTCAGTTCCTCTATCATTTTGTAGTATAGATCTTGAATACCTAAAACTTTGACTCAGGTGAATTTTTTTGGTCTCCTAGTTTTACACAAAGTCCAATGTCATTTTTGGTTGCTAAAAATAAATTTAATATACTATCTTCTTTTTTTTTTTTTTTTGTAAGTATATACTATCTTCTTTCGGCTCAATTCGAACCATTTTCCTCTAATGTCTCCTACTAACATTACAATTTAACATTGACTCCTTCACAAGTCTCATCTACTAGCATTATGTCATCCGCAAATAACATGCACAACGGGACCCGTCCTAAATTTGTCAAGTGAGCTCATCTATAACTAAAACAAATAAGTATAAACTTAATGCATACCCTGGCATAAACCCGCTATAATAAATAAACTTTAGGCTTAGTCCTCCTGGTTACGCTTGTCATCGTGTTCCCATACATGTCTTTAATCATTACTGTATATAATACTCTAACAACTGTTTTCTAAACACTCTTCACATTATCACTCGTGTATCATATGTCTTTTCAAAGTCAATGAAAACAATATGCAAATCTTGTTTCTTCTCTCAATATCTCTATCTTCTTAAGAAATGAATAGCCTTCATCATTGACCTTTCCAGCATAAATCCGAATTGATTTTCAGATACACTAGCCTCTTTGCGAAGTTTTTTATCAATCAATCGCTCTCAGAGTTTTATTGTGTGGCTCATTAACTTAATTCCACTATATTTTGCCCAATCTTGTATATCTCCTTTGTTTTTTACTAATGTACTAAAGTGTTTTTCCTCCACTGGTCAGACATCTTAATGGCATTCACAATCTTGTTAAATAGATCTATGAGCTACATAATACCTTCTTTTCTTAGATATTTCCAAGCCTCAAATGAAATATTGTCGGGTACAACCGCTTTACCATTTCTCGTCTTTTTCAAAGCATCATCTACCTCTGCTAATTGAATTCTCCTATAACATGGTAAGTTTTTATCATCTTCAAAGTTACGTAAATGGCCCAATACGAATTCATCTCCACTGATTCATTAAAAGGTTTCTTAAACTATCTTCTCCATCTATCTCTATCTACACAAAATTGTTGAAATCCTATTATTTTATAAACAAAATATTTTACCATCTTACTTTTTTTTTCTCTTTGCCATTTCCACCAATGTCGGGACTCAAACAAGCAACAATCAGGAAGCGGGTAAGGAAAAAACCACTTTCTATGAGACTACATATGAAAAGATTTATGTTTTCTAACAAAGCAAGCTAAATGGCAATAAGACCATCTAGGCAGCACTAGAACGCTAAGTACCTGTCCTGTCAAGATGTCGTTACACTTTGAGATGATTAAAAATATGGTGACAATTTTGACATAATCAGGAAGATGATATGACATTTTCTTTTCTTTTTGTCGGTGTTCCTCTTCAGAAGTTTTGTTCCATATTTTCTTCCTTGACCTTATATGCGGCAATCATGCAAATAACACCTGAATCTCCTCATACCACTTAACTTGCTGTATACCGTTCAATTTTCTGCTCACAAAGCTTTAAAATTGACCTACAACCAGATACATCACTTTTTTGCCAAAACAAAAGATCCCCATACCCCAGCAGCCAGATGAAAGTATGATTACCAAAAGGCACAATATATTCAAGCTAACTAAATTATTTTGAGCACTAATACTATGCAATTGACATTAGGTTGTAAAAGCATCTACTTGAAGACCAGTATGAAAGATTTAATCATGGACCACGCACTTAAAAATTTTATGTCATCGACACTATTTTAGCCTAATACAAAACGAAAATTGCAGAAGGAACGACAAATTGGTGAGTCCATTAATGTCTTTTCTTTTTATTTGCTTTCTTCTCTTTCCAAAAGTGCCATGTGCATCATCATATCAACAACAAATATCCATCAATCATATTCAGAAACTTTATACAATGTGGACAACTATAGGTGTGCAACCATCCTTAACTACATCCAGAAAAACAGTTATTCCTTATCAAAGCAGATACAACACACCAGAGCAAAGATATTATGGAGAGAGGGATACCTGCACGTAAAGGAATGGATCAGCAACAAAATTACTGGGAAAACCAGCTTCTGAGGCTGAAGCACAAGTGACTACAGGGTTAGCTACAGGCCATGCCGCACCCTTATCCCTCCACACATTCATCTGAAAAATCATCTCACGTCAAAAATCAAATTCAACAAAATCCGTGACATAGATTCCAAAAGAGATACACACACATCACGCATAATAGCGGGGAGAAATTTTGTTTTAGAAAAAAGAAAGCACTAAGAATCTGTCGGCATCAGCCATTTCAACACCAAACTTCACATGGCTTGAAAGACTAAGCAGGCAGAAATCAAAAACAAGAATCGAAGTCCAGCCTCAAGCAATTCTTTCAACAGCCTAACATGACAACGAAAAGCTAAATTAAATTAATGGAAACAAAGAAAAATCAGCAAGGGCCCACAAAAAACAAGTACCACGAAAGATAAAGAAAATCTCTTACACAAACCAACCACCAAAATTAGTATAAAAATAAAAATAGTAATAATAATCTTTCAAAGGGAAAGGAAAAAAAAGAAGCTTACATCTTCGATGGGCTTGAGGGTAAACGGAGAGTCGCCGTAAAACACGCCGATAGACCAAGAGCCCTCGCCGTCTTCTCTACAACCAAAGGCGGATAAAGTTTGACGGACATTTGGGGACAACATGAATCTTGAATGTAGGCTTGCAATCCACCCTAATAACACAAATGATAACAAGAAATACCCAAAACTCCATGACAAAATGCAAGATTCATTGTTGCTGCCGCTATTATTTGTCCCATTACTACCATTGTTATTATGTTTTCCACCGTTTGCGTTGTTTGTATTGTGTCTATGCAACCCCAGCCGCCACCCTCCGCCACCACCACTACCGGCAGACGGCCCCAAAACAACAACTGGGCTCGAACCCATTTTTCTAAAAACACCCAAAAAAAACAACCTTTATATAAAAAATTTAAAAATTAGAAAGCAAGCAGTGGCCGCCGGTGAAGAAGTAGACAGAGGAGAGTAAAATCGGAACCTCCCTCCACAGATCCCGTCGCCGTCACTGCCTACGCCAGAGGTTTTGCATGTCGAGAGAGGAAAATCAAGAAAACCAACACCAAGGGAAAAAAATTAGAGTATAAATTTAGCTATAGGCGTCGAGTTTTTCACCAAAAATGACAACTGGATGCTATAGCGGTTTTGGAGGAGCTATGGTTTTGCCTTCGGGTTTCTATTTAAATTTCACTCTAAAATTGGACGATTTGAAAAAATTTATAAAGGTGACAGAATTCAAGCGGAAGGCACAAGGAAGAACGTTAGCCACCAGAGGAAAACCAAAACCGAAATGCATTTACTACACGTTAGGACTTGAGGCTATATCAACAAAAAAGATTGTCAACTACACCAATTGTATTTACGAGGAAAGTGACCCCTCCTGGCCTCCTGGGGATGTGTTAATTTACCACCACCATCATCATACCCATTGAAAGCCCCGCCTCTGCCTGTACTACATAAATTGAATCAATAATAGAAATATAACGTGCTAGTGTGTTAATAAAAAAAATTAGTAAATACAAAGTTTTATCTTTATTATTATGTTATACATGTGGATACATATAAAGTGTTATTTACGTGGGTATACATAAAGTCGAGAGTTTCACTGGAACCAGACTCTCTATCTGTTAATAAATGTGATGTTTAATTGTCTTTCACCCTTTTAGACCCTAATAATAGCTTTTTCTTTAGTTGAAATATATATTAGATATGTGTTCTTCTAGTCTTATGAATAAGTCTTTTTTCTTTTCAAACCTTTGATGGAAAATGTTGTATTACAGCCACGAGAGTCCCCACCTTTGTAGTCCAAGTTATTTAATGGTCTCTAAAGGGAAAAAAACATAGGGCTTAATTTTCACAAAGACTTCAAGTCAAAGTCGTCCCAGCATGAGTCAGTGTTATCATCGCAATTCGAACTTTATTATAGTTGTCGATAATCGACCTTGTAACTTTAGATATAATTTCTTATCAAGTATTATTAAATTGTGATGCGAGAACGTTTTATTCAAACCTTGTTATTATGTATAAGTTTTTTTCTTTTTCTTATGAATTATATAACTATGAGTGGTTTAGTGTAGAATTTGTTTAATGGCCTGATGTAATAAATTATATATAATAAACTAATAACGTAGATAGTATGAAATATTGTCCCCTAAAAAAAGACAATATGAAATATTAATATGCTTCTCTTTTAATTTCTTTAATGTTGACGAGGATGAATACTCACCAGGTGGATCAGAGGTGATCCGAAGACATCGATGCTAGCTCCTCGTTAAGGCCTCTACTGGAACCTGCAAGAGGAAGACAACGTTAAAGGCCCAGGCTACTGTCCCGGGGAAAACACTATGACGTTTAAGTCAGTTATGTGCATAATTGTATGAATTTGGGTTGAAAGAGGAGGTTGAAAACAACCTATAAGGTGTTGTCTTTGCAGAGATAGTGGTTGTTTTAGCTGAGAATAGATGTATTGAGCCTTAGTGAGCTTAAACTTGGCTTGATCCCGCCTGAAGTGAGAGAGCTTCTTTTATAGATTCTGGAGTAGATGTTGCATGGCAAGGAGCGATGTCATGATGACACAATGGCTGCCATGTTGGCAGTTTTCGCTTGCATGGCTGTCAAGTGGTGACATAAGCCTGCGATGCTGGCAGTTTCTATATGCATGGTGGCCACGTGGTGCCACATGTCAAGCTGCATGACCAAGGTTGCTGGCTGACAGGTGTCTTCCTAAGCATATAGTGGCTGAGTTGAGGTGCTTTTTGACTGATCCAGTGATCTGGACATATCCTTTGGTCGTGCTGAACTAAAGAGTGACGCCCATAACCCTTTAGCCGAGCTAAACTGTTAGACTGGAGACATACTGATCTGAACATGTGGTCGTGAGGTGAATTGATCAAGGCCTGTTGAGAAAGAGCGCCTTCTAGGCAGAGCAGGCCTGCTAATCCACAAGATGGAATAAAGTTACACTGGACGAGCTGGACTAGGCTGCGGCCTTTAGTGGGGCTCGGCAACGTTAACTATTACTGACTAAGGTGGAATCATTTGTCATATCTAACAACCAGTTTCTGGGTTCGTCAAACGTTTTTATCATTTTATGTAAATTTGGATTTCCACTGATGAAAAATATTTAATAAGAAGAGAAAAAAAGTTCAAAGTTACATTGTAAAGGTGTTTCGAAAAATTATATATATGTCTAGGTCATGTGTTACGTCAATGTTTTACTTTGTGCATGAACATAGAAAGTATCCAACCAAAGTACCTAATCTACCAATTTAATGCATATAAATAAACAAAGTAAATGGTGAAGATTTAGGGATGACAATTTTTACCTTCAAAAAAAGGGAACTTTTATTTCAACAAAGTATGCAAGAGTATACATCAAAGAATCCTACCATATTGCATCTACACCTATATCTTGAACATTTTCAAATTATATACATATGCCTGGATGTTTACTCTAATCATAATCTCTCGCATAACTTGATTTGGAGGTAAAAACTGTTGAATAATATTTAAAAGACAGTTGGTTCCTCCAATACTAAATAGACAATTTTACTCAACCCGTAAGATAACTTCCTACTAGTATCCGAATATTCTATTTCTAGAAAAGAAAAACAATATTGTTAATATGAGACAATGTAAATTGCAAAGGAGACTAGTGTCGTCGTCGTCATCATCATCCGTACCCAGTATATCCCAACGACAGCAAACGCCATCGCTAGGGTCTGGAGAGGGTAATTGGTAGGCAGACAATACCTCTGTCCCAAGGGATAGAGAGTCTGTTTCCAATGAGACCTCCGGCTCTATATGTACCTGCATAGATGATATAATAATAGAGATATAATGTGCTAGTGTGTTAGTGAAGAAATTCAGGAAATACAAAAAATAGGCTTTCGGTATTAAAATAAACATAACGTGTATATGTACATGTAATGCAAAACAACGGAAAAATCTAAACAAACAAGTGCAAAGTCAACCTAAAACGTAGATAGTGTCTACGTCTATCTGTGGCCCTAAATACACTCTAAGGTGTAAGACCTTCGACTATTTGTAACTATGCAGAAACGGGTTTACATCTTAAAAGGTTAACAGTGAGACAAAATATAAGGTCTCTAATCACGCGTCGTCACGTGTACAAACAATTTTTTTTTAAAAAAAAAGAAAAAAAATTTAAACTGCTGATCAATTTGTACACGCGATATATAATTGGAGATTTCATATTTTGTCTCATTGTTGTTCTCTACCGATCTGAAAAACGTGTGCACAGGCGAATATAACGGTTGAATATTCATAAAGCTTAACTAGAAAGGTGTTGACCGGTTGGTGCGTTTATGACCAACTCCCTCATCACGCGCAATCCGTTTCTTTCTTTTCTAAATCTTTTGCTTCCTGTTTTCTTTTTATCCTGCAGACAAAAGATTCGAACAGAATTAAATAATTTTTAATCAAAATTGACAATTTTTTAAAAAATTTTGAAACTAACTCTGCCAGTATCTTTATGTACTCTGTGATCTTAAGTTTAAACTTAAACACCTTTTAAGTCGAGTTAAATTTGAGATTAATTCTAACTTATTTCACACAAAATTATAGTTACGAAAATAGTATACATAACTATAAACAATAAAAGAGGGGATTTGTTCGGGTTGGATTAATGCAGCAGCTTTATGTCTGGTCGTTTTATGCAATGATGAGGTCGAAGATCTCATTTATGTATTAACTCAAGATATGATTATGGGACTCGATGTATTAACGAGCCGAGAAACGTTGATATATTTGTATAAATAAATATAATCTATGTATTTGAAAAAATATCAAAATAAGAGAAGTGAAAATAACAACTAGAAGTATATGAAAGAAACTTTTTTTTTGTGTAATTCTTATGCCGTATATGTGACAAACGAATTCCTCATCCCATGCGTCACCGCGCGACACGTGGCAACAGGAGTGGATGGTGATGTTAGATGCGGGTCACCCTCATCTAGCCTCATCACCCACCCTTACTGCCACGTGTCGCACAGTGACGCATGAGGTGAGGGAAAAGTGGATGAGGTGATCTCATCCCCGCAACTAAATCAACACGTTATCGTTTCAAGATAAATTCACATGTTGAGAACAATATCTGACGCATGACATGTATAGAGGTCAGAGTTTCTCCTCTAAAAATTCATGTATCAATCATAATATATTAAACATAAAATAGAGCAAGAATTTATTAACTTAAAAGGCTAAAACTGAAGAAAGAAAAATCATCAAAAATAAATAACGAAAAACGCAAAGGAAGATTATAAGTACGACCCGTTAATTACAAAAAAGAAAAGAAAAGTACGACACATTAAACAAAGTAGATCAAATGTAAAGTACTAGAGGGTTTTGATTCCTTCACCATCATTTTCCTTGTCCCATTTTCTACCGCACGACACGTGGCATCAAGTGGGTGGTGAGCCTAGATGAATGTCATCGCATCTAGTATGACCACCTCTCCTGCTGCCACGTGTCATGCGGTGGAGAATGGAGTGAGAGGAATGACGGTGAGATGATCCCGTCTCAGTACTAGAAGTGTGTAGCAGACAGTTAGTCTGATACAATGTTTATTTTCTTCTTTACTGTATGTTTTTGTTTTGGAGTTTGTTTGAAGGTATTGTTGAAACTTGGTCTTACATGAGGTGAGGTTCATATCCATTCAAAATTTTAAGGAAATGGAAGGTGGTATCTCATCCTCATATAACCCATATATTTTTCTCAAATTGACCGACGTTGGACAATATTCTCAACACCCGCCCTTGCGTTGCAACGTGACTTGACATACACACGCTTTAGAACCCGTCCTCAATCACAAACCCCAAGCCAGACATAAACATATGTGAGGAGACACAATAAATGGCCAGCCATGAGTCAAGCAAGGTGTGAGTCCGCAATTTAAACCGGCTCTGATACTATGTTGAAACTTGAACTTACATAAAGTGATATTCATATCCACTCAAAACCTTAAGACAATTGTTAGTGGTATCTCATCTTTATACAACCCGTATATTTTTCTCAAATTAACCAGGAAAACCCTTGAGAATCATTGGTAAAATGCTCCACTTGGTTGTGCAGGCAATTTCTTTGACGTATTCTTGCTGAATCTTTTTCGTCAAGCAATCATACTCATTATATCTCAACGGCAGCAAAAGCTATCGTTATGGTCTGAGGAGGGTGAGCGGCAGACAAACAATACCTCTATCCCAAAGGATAGATAGTTTGCTTCCAGTAAGACCTCGAGCTTTATATGTACCTGCATAAATGAAACAATAATGGGGTATGATATGCTAATGTGTTACCTGTACCTGCATAAATGAAACAATAATGGGGGTATGATATGCTAATGTGTTACCTGTACCTATATAAATGAAACAATAATGGGATATGATATGCTAATGTGTTATCTATACCTGCATAAATGAAACAGTAATGGGGTATGATATGCTAATGTGTTATGAGGTAATTTAATAAATACAAATAGGAAGCTTCCGATATTAAAATAACAATAAGCGTGTATATGCCTATATAATGCAAGAAAAAGACAAAACTATAAAAAAAAATGAAAAGTCAACATAAAATGTATATAGTATCTAAATCATCGAATCTTATTAGTATCACGAGTAATAACTAGTCGCCAATTATTCTGGTGGATAAAGAAAATCCACGCATGTTCATCCGGATTCTCTCTGATGTTAGGTTAGAGAACATAAAATAATTAAAACGGAAGTGGGGTTATCAAGTATACAAAGTTGTTTTCGTTTTTGCATGTATTTGTAATCAAATAATTCAATCCTCAGTCAAGAAAGTAAAAATTAAAAAAGAATAATCTGTAGATAGAAGAATGAATGATCCAATGATGATCTTCAATCCAAAATCCACCAATGTTTTGAAGCGCGAAGCGCACGTGTTAATTAAAAGTTTTTGGAGGATTAGTGACTAGGTCAACTTTGTACTGTTCTATTATTATTAGACCCTTCTTGCAATGTGATGTAATAGTTAAAATTTTATATTTTTATTTGTTGGTAATCTTGGTATTCAAAGAAAGGCACACGCATGTGGAGATGTGTGTACGTATGCTTTGTATGTTTGTCCCTATATCTATATATATGTAGACACACATATACATAAATATGCATGTGTATATGTGTCTATATATATGTAGACACAGACATATACACATATGTGCATGTGTATATGTATCTATATGTGTGTGTAATGTACGTATTTATGTATGTATGTATGTGTATATGTACATACACGTGAAGATATGTGTGAATGGGTCAGCCGAACACCATGAACCTCCAATGTCAAGGTATTACATTTTACAACTAAAGAAAAGATCTATTAAATTTAAAATGCTCACGTTCCCAACTAGCTGGTAAAAATAAGAAAACTTCCCTTCCTAAATGAAGACATCTGAAAGGAACCCCAAATATCACCCTTAATTACAATAATACAAGCAGATTTTAAGTAGAGCCCAGTAAAGATGAGATTACGACAATGGATTAACGATGGAAATGTGTGGATAATCATAATTGTATGGAATCGAAAAAGAAGCTTCTTGGCCTCACCAGAATTAATGGTTTGTTAGTCAACAACAGTCAACGGTATAACTCCTGCAGTTCAGCACTCAAGCATTGCTGTTTAGCCTTGCCTACACTTCGGCTGTGCCCCATGACATCCTCATCACTATCGAATAATAGGTCAAGGACTGCAGCTCGGCACCTAACTTCAACCTCAGCTTCAGCTTAAGTGCTGCACTCCAGACCACTTCGGCCAGATTCAATATTGCACTTCGGCAAAGTCTAGTTTTGCATTTCGGTGAAGGAGTCAATCAAAGCATTACATCGTGGAACCATCAGGCAGAAGTGCAGTTCAAAGAAAGAGTACACGTCTGGCTATTCAGCATGTACACGCGAAAGTCACTTCAGCCGACCTACTAGTCACATCAGCCGGCCTACCGGTCATATCAGCAGACCTACTGCATCATAGGTCTTCTGCCCCAGACAAACATCTCATCCGCTATCAGAGGCCAAAGGCGGGAAAAACCAATAAAAGGAGGCCAAGGCAGACCAGAAAGGGGATCCGAAAACCATTCTTCATATTGCTTGGAGCTAATACACTGAATCTTCTCCTCAGCCAATAACTGTGAGAATTTTCCAACTCCATACACAAAACTATATTCTCAGTGAGAAATGGCTCAAACTGACTTGAGCGTCGGAGGGTTTTACCCGGGGTCATTCCCCCGGGACCTCTGATCTTTGCTTCCTTGTGCAGGAATTTCAGAAAGCTATTCCAGCTGCAATCTTCAAATCAGTTAACGATCATTCAAGTTAACTGACAACGCTTATTCGAGGTCATCTTAGTTCCTTGGTGAAGATCCAGCTTCATCATTTGGCGCTAGAAGGAGGGCACTCAATTCCTTAAAACAGCTACTCAAGGCTTTCTTAATTTTAATCCTACCCAGCTATTGAGAGAATGATGGATAAAAAGGATGGAAAAGGGTCCAAGCAACCTATGACATCTAAGAGAAGTCAGAGATCTTCTCAACAACAAACAGAACAATGTTCTACAGAGCCGGGAGAATCCTCGACTCCTACCATTGTCTTCACATATGAAGAGCATATGCGAGCCATACGCTATGTGGCTCAAAACCCGGGTGTGTTCCTAGCTGTAGTGAGGGAAATGAATGAGAAAGCTTCCGTAGCAAGGTCCATTGGGTCTCACTCCATTAACTCTCACCCACAGGAACACCTGGAATACTCTCCAACTCGGCCTGACTATCACCTCAGGCGTCAGGCCGAATTTATGGCTAAGGCTGGGCGTTCAGGACATGGGTCTAGCCACCAGAGCTTAAAACGCACTCAAAAAGCATCTTTGCCATTCAAACATGGCAGAGAAGTTGACAATAAAGGCAAAGCCCCGCTGCAGGAAAGGTGCTCTATTAAGATTCGGTTAGGAGGCCGAGGGAAGGAAAGGAACTCTCTACTGGCTTCAAAAGCCCATATTCTTTCATATACGAGGAAGAAGACCCTGGCGAGGGAACCTCAGCCCTTGGCTGGACCGATCCACAAAAGAGATCACCGACTGTATTGCCTTTATCATCATGATATCGGGCATGATACAGAAGACTGTAGGCAGCTTGAACAGGAAATTGGGCGTCTGATCGAGCTTGGTCACCTACAACGGTTCTACAATCCAAGGTCAATGTTGCACAACAGGCTGGACTTTGGCAAGCCCCCTCCGGATGAGAATTGCAAACCTGGGCCTCATCACGGGTTGCCTAGAGATGAGGATTCAGATTCTGACGAAAAGGGACTGTGGGTTCCTGGGCGAACAAGGCTGACTTGACAGCAAGAGTCCGTGATTCAAATGAATTAGGATTTATTTCCTCTTGCGTACATCCGAGAATTTTCAGTTCGACTTTGCATTATTAAAGGATCAATCTTTTGTTAGACTCCCACATGGCTCCCTATATTTCACCTCAGCAGGTCTGAGTAGGTTGAGCAGGCCTCAACATATTGAGACAGGTTTTCCTATATTTTATCTCAGCAGGACTGAGTGGGTTGAGCAGGATTCAACATTTGGGACAGGTTTCCCTACATTTCACCTCAGCAGGTCTGAATAGGTTGAGTAGGCCTCAACATATTGGGACAGGTTTCCCTATATTTTATCTCAGCAGGACTGAGTGGGTTGACCAGGACTCAACATTTAAGACAGGTTTCCCTATATTTTACCTCGGCAGGACTGAGTGAGTTGAGCAGGCCTCAACATTTGGGACATGTTTCCCTATATTTTACCTCAGCGGGACTGAGTGAGTTGAGCAGGTCTCAACATATTGGGACATGTTTCCCTATATTTTACCTCGGCATGTCTGAGTGAGTTGAGCAGGTCTCAACGTTTCGGGACAGGTTTCCCTATATTCTAACTTAGCAGGTCTGAGTGGGTTGAGCAGGACTCAACATATTGGAACAGGTTTCCAACAAAATCCTTACCTCAGTAGGACTGGGTAGGTTGAGCAGGTCTCAACATTTTGGGACAGGTTTCCCTATATTCTAACTCAGCAGGTCTAAGTGGGTTGAGCAGGACTCAACATATTGGAACAGGTTTCCAACAAAATCCTTACCTCAGCAGGACTGAGTAGGTTGAGCAGGTCTCAACATATTGGGACATGTTTCCCTATATTTCACCTCAGCATGTTTGAGTGGGTTGAGCAGGACTCAACATATTGGAACAGGTTTCCAACAAAATTCTTACCTCAGCACGACTGAGTGGGTTGAGCAGGACTCAACATATTAGAACAGGTTTCCAACAAAATCCTTACCTCCGCAGGACTGAGTGGGTTGAGCAGGACTCAACATATTGGAACAGGTTTCCAACAAAATCCTTACCTCAACAGGTTTGAGTGGGTTGAGCAGGACTCAGCATATTGGGACATGTTTTCCTATATTTTACCTCAGCAGGATTGAGTGGGTTCAGCAGGACTCAACATTTGGGACATGCTTCCCTATATTTTACCTCAGCAAGACTGAGTGAGTTGAGCAGGTCTCAACATATTGGGACAGGTTTCCTTATATTTCACCTCAGCAGGTTTGAGTGAGTTAAGCAGGTCTCAACATTTCGGGACAGGTTTCCCTATATTCTAACTCAGCAGGTCTGAGTGGGTTGAGCATGACTCAACATATTGGAACAGGTTTCCAACAAAATCCTTACCTCAGCAGGACTGAGTAGGTTGGGCAGGTCTCAACATATTGGGACATGTTTCCCTATATTTCACCTCAGCATGTCTGAGTGGGTTGAGCAGGACTCAACATATTGGAACAGGTTTCCAACAAAATCCTTACCTCGGCAGGATTGAGTGGGTTGAGCAGGACTCAACATATTGGAACAGGTTACCAACAAAATCCTTACCTCCGCAGGACGGAGTGGGTTGAGCAGGACTCAACATATTGGAACAGGTTACCAACAAAATCCTTACCTCAGCAGGACTCAACATATTGGGATATGTTTCCCTATATTTCACCTCAGCAGGTCTGAGTGGGTTGAGCAGGACTCAACATATTAGGACAGGTTCCCCTATATTTTACCTCAGCAGGACTGAGTGAGTTGAGCAGGTCTCAACATTTTGGGACAGGTTTTCCTATATCCTACCTCAGCAGAACTGGGATGGCTGAGCAGCACTCGATTCAACAATGTTCGTGACAGAGCCAACATGTGACACATTCTTCAAGTAACAGGTTTGCTTATCTAAAATTTATTAAAGCATAGCAGAGCTGCAGTTCAATCAAGCAGCATAACACTTTTGGCAAAGCCAAAAGTTGAGGCTGAAGCTCAACACTTGTGGAAAAATCCAACGTAAAAGCAACCAAAAAGCTCTTTGCCAGAGCCGAAGACAAAAATTAGATGCGGAGGATAACTTAAAAATTAGATGCGGAGGATAACTTAAAGCAAAGTCTCTCAAGCCGAAGACAAATACTTGCATTAACTATGGAAATAGAGCAAGTAAAACTTCACATGCAGAAGACAAAGTCAAGAAAATTGAAATAAGTTGAAGAGCACGAGTCGGAAAAAAATTGGATTTTCATTAAGAAGTTTTTGTTACAACTACAAAGATTACAAAAAGAAAGGAAGATCCTATGCTACTCTTCATCCTCTTCATCGCCCCTGAGATCGGCTCCATTCTTAAAAAGCTACAGCTGGTTCTCAAGTAAGCTTCCAGCCTCAGGGTTGTAGAGTTTAGCAATTTAAGGATGACTTTTGTCCAGGTTTGGGCAAACTTCAAAGCAAGTGTCGATTGCCCAAGTCTGTCCAACAGCTATCGTTGGACCTTGTATCTTCAAGAAGTTACAAGTGAAAAACTCAGACTGCCTGAACTCAGCAATGGCAGTTTTCTTGATCTCCTCAGTCTGAAGTTCAAATTGAAGGAGAAGATCAGCTTTGCTCTTCCGTTCTACTTCCAGTTGCTGGTTCAGTTCAGCTTTGCTATTGGATAGCTCTTGCTCGAAAGTACTAAGTTCTCTCTGGTAAAACTCTAGCTCAGCCTGGGTTCTGGATGACACCAATTTAGCATTAGCTACCCTCTCCTTCAGCTCAATCACTTGGGAATTTGCAACGGCCATCTTAGTGTCTGAATCTTGTTTCCCTACTCGAAGTCTGGAATTTTCTTCAGTGAGAACGGCCACCTCAGACTTCAATCTATTCACTTGATCTTCCAGCTGATTCAACCTCAAATTGCTGGGCCTTGCCACCTCTGCCAACCCGTCATAGGAATTTATGAGGTTGGCATTGATCTCAGAGAGTTGGACAAATTTGGCACGCAACTCTTCAGCCCGTTTGAGTATGTTATACTCTTGAACCCGGAACTGCAGAAGTCAGGTTGGTTAGAGAAAACATAAGTGATCAAGCTAAAAAAGATGGAGAATACTGGGAAATCTTACCATGGACATTGGTTGTAAATGAATTCATGGCAGTGTCCCAGTCTAGACTGCCATAAAGTTGCCAATCGTGAGGTAACACTGATATCTCAGTTATTTTCATAGCTACACTAGGATTTGCAGCAGTGTCAGCGAAAGAGAACTCCAACGTCCTCATGCCTCAGCGGTTTCATAGGGAAGATTCTTCCTCTGGCGCATTTACCCCGGAAGTCTCTCATAAGAACTCAGAGGAGGGACCAACCTCATCAGAAACCCGCCTTGGTGGAGGCATAACTTCCTCTTCGGCAACTGGAGAGGAAGAAATCAAGATGGGGGCATCAATTCCCCCAATTCCATCGTCTAGCTGAGCTGAAGCTGGGGCAAGGACTTGAGCTTCAGCCTGGATGGGATTATAAAGAGTTCCAGCTGAAGAGAAAAAAGGTTAAGTGATTAAATGGAGACAAAATATGTTCAAGACCAACGCAGGACAAAAATACTACATGGAACTTCGGTCTCGGGAGTCATCTGCACCTCGGATGGAGTTCTGGCAGAGGCCTGCCCCGAAGAGGAAGGTTGTCCTTCGGTCTTCTTCCTTTTTTGGGAGCCAAATTCTTCAGTCTTGCAAGAGTCTCGGACACCATGACTCCTTCAGAATTCAATGAACAAATCAGTCAAAACATAGACGCAACATCAGAACCAGCCAGAGATGTTCAAAGGGTTACTACGTACCTTCAACTATTTTTAAAGCAATGGGGATGAGGGGCCAAAAATTATGTTCTGACCACAAGTGTTCCAGGTCGGCAACCTTCACAATCGACCTGTTCACTTTTTTCCAATCCACGGCCAAAAGCAAGTGTAACAATTGGGAGGCTTCATTGCAAGATTGCTCGCTTGGCCTCCTGTTATTTGCGCTGCCGGATTTCCAAAGGGTTCCTTCGGGTAATCCTATAGCCTTAACAAAAAAGAAACGCTCCGTCCAATCTTCGGTAAAAGAGAGAAGGTTTATGACATGAAGGTTTTCACTATTTTGATGCCTCCTGTCAAAATAGTACCAACTATCCTTCTGCTCGCACACAAATATTCCCCTAAAGAGTGCAAGTAAAAAGGCTTTCTCAGCAGCTCTTAGGTAAAGCAGGTAACTGAGGATAACCTTAAGGCCGTTAGGCGTTATTTGGGGAAGCCTAAGTCTGTAAGAATATATGATTTGGAATAAAGGAACTGGAATGGGAAGATTGAAATCGGACTTAAAGTATTCCTTATAAACTACCTCATACCCTACTGGGGGGTCATAAGCAGTCTGATGTGGCAGGGGAAGAATGGGGGCAAAGGTGCTCCTATCAACGTTATAATATTGACATAATTCAGGGAGGTCGGTGGCTTCCAAGGTACACATTGAGTTCTGCACCGTTGGAGATGGTGCACTTTCGTCAACAGACGTTGAGGGTACCATGGATTCTGGGGTAACCAAAGAAGAAGAAATAACAGAAGCCATGGAAGAAAAATGGAAGAAGAAGAGCTTACAGAGAGATTGAAGGGCTGAACTGGAAGAAAGCACCGTGACGAGAGTGTAGGCTTCAAAGACGAAGAAGATAAACAGAGATACAGAATGAGCAATACACAGAATAGAAGAAGAAAAGAAGGAGTTAGGGCGATTACCCCTATTTATAAGAAGAAAAGGCAAAAGTTGCAACTTTTCGTTTGAAATTCGAAAAGGCGACGGTTCAAGTATTTTTCCCCCTCAGGTACTGAAACCGCAGAAAAGATAATGATGAGACGTTGGAATTGACGCTTACATTAAAAGCGAGAATTATGGCGCAGCTAAAAGGATAACTGCTCAATTAATGGAGACACGTCACAGACTCATTAGAATAGATTTGACTGCCCTCACAGGTCAGCTCGGCCACACAAAATCTGGGGGCAAATGATAAACCATAATTAATCGTCTGTTAGTCAACAACAGCCAACGGTACAACTCCTGTATTTCAGCACTCAAGCATTGCCGTTCAGTCTTGACTACACTTCGGCTGTGCCCCATGACATCCTCATTACTATCGAAGAATAGGCTAAGGACTGCACTTCGGCACCTAACTTCAACCTCAGCTTCAGCTTAAGTGCTGCACTCCAGATCACTTCAGCCAGATTCAATATTGCACTTCGGCAAAGCCTAGTTTTGCACTTCAGTGAAGGAGTCAATCACAGCATTACATCGTGGAACCATCAGGCAAAAGTGCAGTTCAAAGAAAGAGTACACGTCTGGCTATTCAGCCTGTACACGCGAAAGTCACTTCAGCCGACCTACTAGTCACATCAGCCGGCCTACCGGTCATATCAGCGGACCTACTGCATCATAGGTCTTCTGCCCCAGGCAAACATCTCATCCGCTATCAGAGGCCAAAGGCGGGAAAAACCAATAAAAGGAGGCCAAGGCAGACCAGAAAGGGGATTCGAAAACCATTCTTCATATTGCTTGTATCTAATACACTGAATCTTCTCCTCAGCCAATAACTGTGAGAATTTTCCAACTCCATACACAAAACTATATTCTCAGTGAGAAATGACCCAAACTGACTTGAGCGTCGGAGGGTTTTACACGAGGTCATCCCCCCGGGACCTCTGATCTTTGCTTCCTTGTGCAGGAATTTCAGGAAACTATTCCAGCTGCAATCTTCAAATCAGTTAACGATCCTTCAAGTTAACTGACGACGCTTATTTAACTCAACTCGGGTTGGAATTTGCTCCAAGAGGTCAAGGGTTCGAATCTATAGATGCACAGTGTGGGTGTTCTTCGGCCTAGTTTGTAGGGAGACACTTTGTGTGGGTCACTCTGTGTAAATTCTCACATAACCTAGTAAGTTGCTGGACTCTTAATTTGAATCATACATAATGCTCATTGAGAATGAGACGGTAAAGATCCAGGACGATAAAATGAATTTTTTGCTCCAGGAAAAAGAAGCTTCTTGGGGAGAAAAAACTAGACATTGGAAGGAATGGGTTTGGAAATTTGTATGCATTATGTTGACGGAAAATTCAATGAAGCACAGCTATCCAAGAAAAGAAAAGTCGTGTGAAGAAATTTATGCCGTCTAGAAAATTGACTTGGAACAAGCCTATTCAAACACATATAACTCGGCCTTCGGAATCGTCTTACATGATACGACTTGTCTTTTTTTTCTTTTTTTTTTTAGTACTGATTTCAGTCATCGTGAGCTTGATGGTCCTTGAAGGACAAAGACATGTCCATAGTAGTAAGTTGGCATAATTTTTTTTGGTTGCTAGAGGGATATAGTAAGTTGGCATAATTTTTTTTGGTTGCCGGAGATATCCTTCCAGCCGAAAGCCAGAAGACTAATTCTTCGTCTCTGAGATCAGCACACTAAGTGATAGGGGATTGACCAAATGATTTGCTCCATTCATAAGTTGACATAATTTGATGTACAAGCTTAAGATACTTTACTTTTTTAAACTATTTTTCAATTGATATGTTGATGGTTCGAACCATATCATGTCTTACAAAAATACGCTGATGACAAGATCGTCTTAGTTACGAAACACATCTTTTTCGATTTGTATTTAGACTATGGTAAGTCCATGCATAACTTGGACATGATTTGTTGTTAGCTCCTCAAAGAAGGAGGAAAGCCTATATATAACTTGGACCATGGACAAATCTAGAAAATGTTTTTGTGGGAGACACAATTAACACTAATATGAAACCGATTTATCCTGAAAAAAATATATATAAGTTACATCTAATTAATGTTGTAACAATGTTATTATTTCAAAAGAGAAACCAAATCATTTATAAATTACAATTGGTCAAGATGAGTTGTTATATTATTGGAATATGGAATATTTTCCATATTAATGTCCAATTCATTACGTTTCCTATTGTACATATTTAGATATGGTAGCTATTTATGATTGTATATTCTCCATTGATGGTTGTATATTCTTGATTTATTGTAATAGCTTAATTATAGGAATTAGCGTAATTGTAGGTGTTTGTAGAAGTTAGTTTCCTATATACTGTAAACACGTTTTTGGTAATGAGAATATACGAGATTGCTCGTTTCTTCATGGTATCAGAGCGATAACCTTTCTCTCACCACCACCGCCGCCCCTCTTGTTTTTCCGGCGACTTCATGGCCGTAGCCAACATGTCCGGCACCGCCACCGCCAGTGCCACCGTCCCTATCACCACCACTGATCCCAAATCTGCATATTATTTGCATCCCTCTGACCATCCTGGTCTTCTCTTTGTTACGCAGCCGTTGGGAGAGAATGGCGAGAACTATTTTGTTTGGAAGAAGTCATTCATCAATGCTTTGCGATCTAAGAACAAAGCTGGATTCGTCGATGGCACTATCCAACGTCCGGATATTGCCTCTGCCAACTATTCCGTTTGGCAGCAGTGTAATGCGCTAGTGTTAGCGTGGTTGTCTAATGCGCTTGTGAAGGAGCTCCAAGGGGCTGCAGCGCATGCAGAGAGCGCACGAGAAGTGAGGATTGACTTGGAAGAGCGTTTCACACAAGGTGTTGATGCTCGTGTTTATGAACTGCGTCGCGCCATAGCCTCACTACGTCAGGACAAAAGCACAGTGTCTGTGTACTATGGCCGATTCAAAGCTCTATGGGGAGAGCTTCAGTGTTTTGATGAAGTTCCTGTTTGCAATTGTGGAATGTGCACGTGTGGGATGTCTAAAGCAATGGAGAAGATTCGTGAGAAAGAAATGGTCTTTGATTTTCTCATGGGTCTTGACGAAATCTTTGGTACGGTACGCTCTCATATCTTGAGTATTGATCCTCTTCCTTCTCTTGGTCGTGCATATGCTATTGTGGCACAGGAAGAAAAGCAACGAACTGTGGCTCAAAGCCTTGTACCACAGTTCGACGCTGCGGCGCTTGCCACTTGGCAACCACCACAGGAGGGCCGATCGGCCAGGTTCAAGGGAAAGGGGGAGCGACCGCGATGCCAGCATTGTGGTAAAGTTGGCCACTTACGTGAGACCTGTTTTGACTTAATTGGTTATCCTGCTGATTGGAATCGTAGCCGTCGTAGCAAGGTTTCTGCAGGTTCTGGACCATCTCCGAACGTGGCAAAGGGAATGGCAGCGTCTGCTGCCCCTGAGGCTCAAGCCGCACCACCCACATTCGCGGGCCTCAGTCTTGCGCAACAGCATCAGTTGGCACAATTTATCGATCAGCTGAATGGAGGTAATTTTGGTTCCTCTGTGGCGCCACCAACGAAGCAGGATGCTGGTATTATTTCTTCTTCCCTTGATTCGAGATTTGGTTGGATACTGGACAGTGGTGCGAATGTGCACATTGTTAATGATTTGTCTCTATTTACATCCGTTACTAATGATAAGTTGACTGCAACTGTTCAAATCCCGAATGGCGCGCATGTGGCGGTTCGCGCAGTTGGGACTGTCCAACTATCGAACAACTTGACTCTCTATGGTGTCTTGGGTGTTCCAGAGTTTGCGTTTAATCTCATTTCTGTCAGCAGATTGGTTAAAGATTCGAACTGTACACTGATATTTGGTTCGAACTTTTGTGCTTTGCAGGAGATGCCCTCGAGGAAGCTGATTGGAGTGGGTAAGCAGCGTGATGGCCTCTACCACCTCATAAACTATTCGGCCATTGCAATGCCTGCAGTGACTCAATCCTCTGCATCTCTTTGGCATGGTCGCATGGGCCACCTCCCTGTATCGAAATTTCGTTTCATTCCGTCTATTTTGTTTACGAATAAAAATGTTATGTGTGATGCTTGTAATCGAGCTAAGCAAACCCGCTTACCTTTTCCTGTCAGTACTAGCGTCACTAGTCATGTTTTTGAGTTGATACATTGTGATATTTGGGGGCCGTATAAAACGCCTAGTCTTTCTGGGGCGCGTTACTTTCTTACAATTGTTGATGATTACAGTCGTAGTACTTGGGTGTATTTGATGCAATCTAAATCTGACACTTGTCGCTATCTGTTGCATTTTTTGCGTTGGGTACATACACAATTTGCTCATCCGGTAAAAAGAGTTCGCAGTGATAATGGGTTGGAATTCAGTAGTCATGACATTCGTACTTATTTTACTGAGCATGGAATTGATGCGCAGACTTCTTGCGTTCACACACCTCAACAAAATGGTGTGGTTGAACGCAAACATCGACATCTTTTAGAAGTGGCACGTGCTCTTCGTTTTCATGCAAATTTGCCTGTGTCATTCTGGGGGGAATGTATATTGACTGCTGTATATCTCATTAATCGCATGCCTACTGTATCTCTTCAAAATAAGACGCCATACGAACTACTTCTTGGTCGTGTGCCCTCTTATGATCATCTTCGTGTTTTTGGTTGTCTTTGTTATGGGTATATTTATCATGGTACCCGCGACAAGTTTGCCCCGCGCTCTGCTCCTGGCATATTTCTTGGGTATCCTCATACACAAAAGGGTTACAAAATATTTGATCTTTCAAGTCGTCAGATCTATGTTAGTCGTGATGTTACATTTTATGAGGATATATTTCCGTTTTCTGTGTCTACTCACAATGTTCCTATCGCAGAATCTATTCCCGTTCATTCACCTCCGACTGACTGGGATGTTGCCACCCCAGCCGAGTCCGTCGAACGCACCCCAGCCGTGCCGCCACCTTCGCTGGGTGCGGCTGAGATTGTCCCGCCGACGGCACCACATTCGCCGTCGGCCTCTCACTTGTCACCACCTGCCGTGCTACCTTCAACTCGTAGCACGCGTTCCCGTCAACTCCCTCGTCGTTTAACAGATTTTGATGTTGACTTACCCCCGTCACTCGTGCCATCCGCGGCTTCTCCTGCTCCCTCAGTGAACTCTACGGTATTTCCCTTATCCAGTTATCTTTCATACACACGGTTGTCGCCGTCTTATTATGGTTTGATTGCGGCTATCACTGATGGCGATGAGCCAGTTTCTTTTAAGCAGGCGGTCAAACATGCTCATTGGCGTGAGGCAATGCAGCGTGAGATTGCCGCGCTAGAGGCTAATGACACTTGGACCGTTGTCTCCCTTCCTCCAGGTAAACGCACCATTGATTCTAAATGGATTTATAAAGTCAAGTATCATCCTGATGGTTCTGTTGAGCGTTATAAGGCACGTTTAGTGGCACGTGGTTATACACAAGTTGAGGGCATTGACTTTCATGAAACGTTTGCCCCTGTGGCTAAGTTAGTTACAGTTCGGTGTCTTTTAGCTATTGGGGTTGCGCGAGGTTGGCACATTCACCAATTAGATGTTAACAATGCCTTCTTGCACGGTGATCTAACTGAGGATGTATATATGCGTATTCCACCCGGGTTTAATCGCAAGGGGGAGAACTATGTCTTCAAGTTACAAAAGTCTCTCTATGGTTTGAAACAAGCCTCACGGAATTGGTATGCCAAGTTTACGTCCTCGTTACTTGCACTTGGTTATACTCAATCTAATGCGGATCCGTCTTTGTTTCTTTTGACCACCTCATCTTCTATCGTTGTTGTTTTGATTTATGTTGATGATGTCATTGTTGCTGGAAATGACCTTCCTCGTATTGAGGCTCTCAAATCTTATCTTGACCACAAATTCAAGATCAAGAATTTAGGTCCTCTCAAATATTTTCTTGGTATTGAAGTTGCTCGTTCGCCCGCTGGCATGGTTTTGAATCAGCGTAAATATGTTCTGGATATATTGACTGAATGCGGCATGCTTGGGAGCCGCCCAGCCGCCGCACCCATGGATCAAAAAGGGAAGTTTTCTGATACTGATCCCCTTTTAGATGATCCTGCCTTTTATCGACGTATCGTTGGTCGTTTACTATATCTCACTGTTACTCGTCCTGACATCTGTTTTGCGGTTAACTTGCTCAGTCAGTTTATGCATGCTCCCCGAAAATGTCATTTGGATGCCGTGTTCTATTTACTTCGTTATCTTAAAGGTGGTCCGGGCCAAGGTCTATTTTTCTCTACTCAATCGCAATTAAATCTACATGCTTATTGTGATGCTGATTGGGCTGGCTGTCCTATTACGCGCCGCTCTACTTCTGGTTATATGGTTTTTCTTGGTGATGCCCTTATATCATGGCGCTCAAAGAAACAACCCGTTGTCTCGAGATCTTCTGCTGAAGCTGAGTATCGCGCCATCGCGAATGCTACTAGTGAGATTGTTTGGCTCAGACAACTTCTGGCCGATCTCGGTTTGCGCATCACGCGTCCCGTTCCTCTTCGATGTGATAATCAAGCTGCCTTGCATATTGTGGCTAATCCCGTTTTTCACGAACGCACTAAACATATAGAGATCGATTGTCATTTTGTTCGTCAGCACTACATCGCCGGTCTCATTTGTCCATGCAAAGTCCCCGGGACACACCAGTTAGCTGATGGGTTCACTAAACCACTTGGACCCGACCTCTTTCGGCGTTTCTGCAGCAAGTTGGGCATGCTCGATATCCATGCGCCAACTTGAGGGGGAGTATTGGAATATGGAATATTTTCCATATTAATGTCCAATTCATTACGTTTCCTATTGTACATATTTAGATATGGTAGCTATTTATGATTGTATATTCTCCATTGATGGTTGTATATTCTTGATTTATTGTAATAGCTTAATTATAGGAATTAGCGTAATTGTAGGTGTTTGTAGAAGTTAGTTTCCTATATACTGTAAACACGTTTTTGGTAATGAGAATATACGAGATTGCTCGTTTCTTCATATATTTTGATGATGATTTATAATTCTATCAGTTTCGACTTTACAAATCAAATCTTTCTCAATCTAACTAATCAATTACTCATCCAAGTATTTTATTTTATTCATATCTGATTCTTTACTATATTCAAATTTAAAAAGCTCTTTTTAAGTAGCAGTAACAACCTGAAAAATCAAAGTTAGTTTTAAGAATATATACACCAACTGATAAACAATATCTTTTTTAGTCTTCACCAACTTTTGAGACAAATTAGTTATTTTTTCAAATTTGTAAATTCTTTATTATCTCAAATCAATAATTTATGTATGTATCAGGCTCATTATGAAGTACATGAGAATCCAATTCACAAAACTTATAGAGATAAAATTTGCAAGAGAAATCAAATTTTCTTATCAAATGTTGTACAAGAGTCACAAGGGTTCAAACATTTTATAAAAACAGCACCTTCATATTCTCTTGATTGAAGCAATTATTCAGTTTTGATAGTTTTTAAATCAATCATGACATAAAATAGGTCAACGTGATAGTGATGAAGAATTATAATTTATTGAATTATTTTCCGTGAACTCCCACTTATGATGAATAATTAAGGATGATAATATTTCTCATTAGACCAAATTTATGAATTTCATCAAACAAAGGACCCATCCATCTTCTCCATAAGCTTGCAATTCTTTATTGAAAATATTGACAATATTTATAGTCTTTGTAAAGTCTTGATCTTTCTTTGTAATTCTTTCTAACAGTGACATTGTTAAAATTTACTCAAAAGATTATAATTTATAAGAATTAGAACAAAATTAAGCTATAACTATATTTTTCAGTCACATAATTAAAAATTTAAAATATACCTAAAATATTAAAAGATTAACATAAAATTAAAAAGAACAGGAGTGGGAGGGGGCAAGTGCCTCATGTGCCCTCTTCCTCCTTTTGAATACGTCTCTAGCTTGCACATGATTCGTTTCATTGTTAGATCTATGAAACTTGTTTGTCAAGCCAAGAGTTGTTTTTTTAGTTTTTTTAAATAATATTGTGCAAAAAAAATATTATATGACCATGCATTTTTTACGTTTGGAGTTTTGATTTTTTGTGTATCCTTTCTTCCCCCAAGAAGCATAAAGAAAAACCTTAGAACATACGAACATAACCAAGCAACAACAATAATACACATTACACATTGTATTAGAGGCTCCTGACTATAGCAGAGTATGGGTGGTTGGATGTTGCACAACCAATTTATTGAGTCATTTTTCTTTATTATATCATATTTTAAAGTAAAGAAAGAGTGTGACATTGACTCTATTGAAAATATAAATTACGAAAATAACCAAAACATACAAAAATAACCAAAACATATGGGCACTGGGAGAAGATAAAGAAGAAAAGGGATATTTGCAGATGAATTAAATCAAAGTTGAAAGTGTCTCTCATGAATTATTTATTTCGATAGTTTCACTCGCATCCACAATGGTCAAAAGAGTGAAAAAAAATTACTTCATGGGACATTTTGTATAGGTTTAGTTTACAGGAAAAATCTGCAATTACTGCAAAATGAAATAAATACTGTGCGGGGGAAAGAAAAAACGCTGTTGCATGCAGGGTTACGATCACCTCACCTATTTTCTCCTCATTCCACGCATCACCGTGCGACACGTGGTAGTAGGAGAGTAGTGAGGCTAGATGAGGGTCACCCGTATCTAGTTTCACCATCCTTTGCTGTTACGCGTCGCACGGTAACGCATGAGATGAGAAAAAATGGGTAAGTTGATCCTATCCGTTGCATGTGAGTGTCATTCTTAACTCTATGAAATGAACAAGAAATTATGCTTTAGGGCTTCCTTGGTATAAGAAAAGATTTGGAATTTATGGTGATTGAGATTATACTTTTCCATTCTCAATGGAGTCAAGGACTCGCTTTTTCTTGACTTATGAATATGATAGAATAAAACAAAATGACTCATTAAATTGGTCACGCTTCTTATATTGTGAAGTAGCAGTTGATCACATAACTTGACGCAACTTTCATTATGGCTCATTTGGAAACAACCTCTATGTGTTTCTAACATAGTTGCGTACATCTAACTCCTCATACTCCACCATAGACGAAAGCATCCAAGGCAATGAGGTAATGTTGTTGTTGTTGGTGGTGGTGGTGATTTGACATTATAAACTATATTTTTCTTTTTTTTCCCCTACATTGCAAAGAAACAAAAATATTGCGCTTATCCAAAGGATGTGTAATGGAATTTTCCATATTAATAATGTAACCCATCACATTTCAAACGTGGTCTCATCAATTAACATGTTTGCTTCAAATTCCTTACACTAATTTTAATAATTCTCCATCACAAAATATAAATCCATATTGTCTCAAAATATATAAGTCTAACTGTTTTAAATGTAAAAGAAACTGCATGATTTTACCTATTTGTCTTCATTAAATGCACATATTTTGAAACAAATCAACTTATTTAAAATCGATTAAGTTAGAAACAAATGCAAAAATTAATCTTTTACTAATATCTATTGAACTATATAACAATATAATAATAAGTTTTGTTTTCAAAGGGAAGGAGGCATCACATGAAACCATAACTATCATTAAATATAAGAGTATGACTCCATCAGCATACAATATTTATGCCTGAGATTTGACACCAATTTTCCTTCTCGGCAGCTTTGCATTGCTTCTTTTTCTTAAAGTTTGGTAAAGTTTTGTAATGACGTAAAATGAGGATATAATCACTAAAAGTAGTATCCTAAACTTGCAATTTTTTTTTTAAAAAAACAAAACCACAAAAAGCCTAAATAACCAAACCAAATTACCAATGACATATTTCGAATCTTACTAAATTCTTTAACTAACACACTTGCATACCATATAACTATTATTGTGTGGTACATACATAGTCGGAGTCTTATTGAATGCAAATTCTCTATCCTTTATGATAAATGCATTGTTTGTTTGTCTCTCACCCTCTCCAGACTTTAGCGATAGCTTTTGCTGTCATTGAGATATACTGGCTATGTGTTGTTGTATGTTTCGAATCTTAATTGCAATCAATTAATAGTAACAGTTTTGATACTCAAATCTTTTTCTTTTCCTCTAAATCTTTGATGGTTGAACCCAACTAATAAGGTCTCTGCCATCTTCGATCTTATAGGATGTGTAGAAATGTAAATCAGGTTTTCATGATACATAACAAATCTTTGATGGTTGCTTTAAGGGAAGCCGAGGTCAGTTGTTATGACCAACGTTTCACTTTCAAAAAATCAAGGTTGCAACCATTGGAATGAAGTCAGCTTTAAAAAAAAAAGAGAGAGAGAAAAAACAGTTACTTAAATCCACTTGATTACTTATTTGAAGGGTTCAAATCTCCTCACCCTCACCCCCTCACCGCACGCGTCACTGCGTGACACGTGGCAACAGGGGAGGGTGGTGAGGTTAGATGAGGGTTACTCTCATCCAGCTTCACCGCCCCCACCTGCTGCCACGTGTCGCGCTGTGGACCACGCGGTGAGGAGATCCCAATCCTTATTTGAATCCTGTGGTACGACCAGATCTGAAAGAAGAGCGTAGACTTTCGACAAGTTAATGTTATTACGCCATCCTGATGCCACTGTAAGATCTACTTCTGCAACATCAACTGAACGGATCGAGTGGTCGGATCAACTTATCGAAAGATAGGCGGTTTTCTCTTTTTGTTGGTTCAATAAATTTTTTACTTATTCATTTTTAATCTAGCTCATCCTATTTTGATTGAATAACATAACATATGTTTTTTTAATTCTTTTATAACTTATTCTATTTTGATTGAATAAGATAAAGTAGATTTTATTAATTCATCTTCTTAAACTTACGTATCTTGATGTTGATAGAATAGATTTTTCACTTGCTGTTTTCTTATCTGGTAGCTTTATCACTTTACTTCTGATTCGAATATAGTCTAGTGGTCAAAGTATGGAAGATAGTCTTTCCACTCTTTTTTTCTTAAAATGTATATCTCGAGCTTTTTGATTTTAGGTGGTGTTTGATTGAGAGTTTAGGAATAAGTAAATCCAAACCCATTAAAGTTGTTTGTTTGGGGAATGAACGTATGAGTTTCGGTTTGATATCCAAGTATTTGGTAATGGATATCGCTTTTTGATATACTAGCCACTGTCTATCAATATGGGGAAATGAGGGCTATGGTCAGTCAACGCCGCCGGCCGGTCACTTTTCCGATCGGTCGAATTTTTCCGGCCACCTACCTTCGATACTCATTTCAATTCTGCTACGTTCCAAACACCATCAATGTCTATCATACCCATTCCTACCTCAATACTAAACAACTATTACTTTTAGCCCAAACTCATATCGTGTCATACCGATTCCGATTCTGATTCCGATACTCAAGTGTGTACATATATGTATGTATATATGTACGTACGCATGCACGAATACGTATGTATACGTGTCGGAATTTGATTTGGTTTAGTGGTAAAGAGTGTGACACATATCAAAACTAATGAACCGGATTCTGGTAAACATAACATTCCTTAAACATTTGAAATATTAGATTTTGTAATGATCTTTTGAATTTCTTTGATTTTCAATCCTTGCATGGACACATTTCACTTTTCGTCCTCTTTGCCTTTTTTTTTATTATTATAATAAATATGGTTTTCTCTTTTGCCGTTAATAGAATAAATTCTCCTTTTAATTTTCAATTATTGGCACTTCTTATGGAATGCTGATTTAACTGAGCATTGGATCATTGGGTGCTACCAAACCCCTTGACCCACGTCAAAAATGAAATTTCAACCTATAAAGAAAAAGAGAATTTTATCCACAATTATATAATTTCTTTTACCTTTTTTTAAAGAAACATGCAATTTGAGGCAATAATTTTTACATTTTTTTTTTGTAAAAAAAAATGAAGATGTGGAGGAAAAAGTTAATGGGAGACAATTGAGGGGGCCAAAGTCACCATCTAGCATTTTATGTGTCTTGTAGACATAAGCATGTTAATAATGATCAAAAGAAGATACTTTTATTAGACTTTCAAGAATTTTTTTACCGACAACAACAACAATCATATCTAATATATTTCAACAACATCAAAAGCTATCGCTAAAGACTTTCAGGAATTTTATATATTTTGGAAAAGAGATACAGTATATGATTTGTCTCAACAACTCATAGTGGGATATGTATTAGCTGTTTGAGGGTCTGAGCAACATGGCAAGATGTGAAATGTGCTATCAAGAAGGGCACCCTGTCATTCTCTTTTGGAAGTTTATGTATTATTACTTTTGGAAAACTTAATAATGTCTATAAAAAAGGGGGAAAACATACATTACTTTTTTCTGATTAAAGAAATATATTTTGAAGCTGGAAACTTTTACTTCCTTTCGTAGATGCAAACCGCGACTTCAAATGAAAGAAATAGGAGTTTTAAGAAGAAAGTTTATTACTCTAAAAGTTCTTTATTACAATTATTCTGTTCTTAAAATAATATATCGTCACAGTTGATTTTTTTTAATGCATAATCTAAATTATATTAGGTTAAAATTTCAACTATAAATTTTTAGTACGAAGATAGTATCAAATTAGTCACACTATAACATAAGTTGAAAGAGATAAATGATCTTTTTTTCTTTCTTTTCTTTACTTCTAAAATTTGTTGCAGTTTGACTTTGATTGTTCATATGAAATAAACTATTACTGCCTTAGTTTGTTGATACTTAAGCGTTCGAAGAGCTGCAGATGAGGCGTGGCTGAAATGATTATAATTGAGATCCTAAAATTGATACTTTTAGGGGTCATATTTCTACAAGTGTAAAGTTTAATTTTTCTTTTAAAAAAAACTTTATACTACTTTGTTCTTCGTACTTTGGAGCAAAAAGGTGAAATACCTCATTCTGGGAGCTCTCACCGTCTCAGCCTCAAGGAGCATATGTGGAGGATGCAAATCAGGAGCCCAACAGTCTTCTACTTTGTTCTTCGTACCTTATCGTATAACGATTTGTCTTCCTACTTAATAACGGTGTTTTGAACATAATGGTTCATTCGTTACCAAAATCTAGCAATGAGACGGTCAGAAGCCTGAATCAAGATTCTTAGACATAAACAATGTTTTATTCACTTATCAAAATATGTCATTAAGACACTGGTGATTGTTGAAACTTAAGATTAAGTAGAGCGAATCATATCCATATAAAACTTCAAAGTAATGAGGTAATGAGATGTGGTATTACCTTATTTTTATATAATCTATATATTTTTATCAAAGTAACCAATGTGAGACAATATTCTCAACCCCGTCCTTTACTCGTCAACGTCACTTGACGTACGGACATACCTTAGGACCCGTTTTCAATCACAAACTACAAATTATACATGAACATTTGGACCGAGGTGAGGAGGAAGACAACAATTGTCCAATCATAGACAAGTAAAGTGTGAGCCCACATGAAACAAATTTGCTCTAAAACTTAGCTTACATTGAGAGAGGTTTATATCCATCTAAAACCTCAGTGGTGACATCTCATCATCATATAATTCATATATATTTTTTTCTAAAGTATCCAAGATGAGACAATATTTTCAACGATAATACATAGAAGGCTGAAGCAAGATTTTTTTACATCATTAATCAAGTACAAAGACTCTTGCCAGTAAAAGAGAGACCTCAGTTCTTTCTTCATATCCTCTGTTTGTTTTTTTGTTTTTTTTAGCGACAGAACTTGCATTGGCAAAACTTGGGTAGGAGTCACAATTTTCAAGCTATTATGTTCAGATATCCGTAACAGTTCTAACCCAAGTACCACTGGTATAACCTGTTAACACCAGAGTGCATTATAGAGAGTCTACATAAGTTGTCCCCCTATCTCTCAATTGAAGATGGTTGATCCTTCATGCAGACATAAATGTAGTGGACGTCTGAATTCTTTCCTAAAGCTGCTTCCACGGCAACTCCATTGTCATCCAGCGGAACAGGGGAGGTTACATCCCAAACACTCTTTTTGGAGCTTTCTTCTGATAAATATTTCTCTATCGCATGTAGTTTGATTGACCATGAGCACGAATTTCTCAACAGCTGTACTCGAAAATTTGGCGCTCCATATGTTATCAGGATGTAGACGCCTTTATCCTTGAGGACCCTTGCAATTTCCTTGAGCATCTTATCAGCATTTTCTCGGGAGTTGCTCCCACACAAGATTGAATCCAAAGTTCCTTTATCGATAACTGCATCAAAGAAACCAGCTTCAAAGGCATTCATTGCTCGGACATCCATCTGTATGTATTTCAACAGTGGAACACTGGCATACTTGTTCTGCATTGCTTGAATAGCAACACAGGAAACATCTACATTGTAAATATCTTGATAACCATCACTGACCATTCCTTCACTGAATGCGGAATTTCCACAACCGACGACGAGGACACGGTGATGACGGGGAATATAGAGGTTGAGGAGAGGGGCTAAAGAATTGTATTTCTGATACCAATCAAAAGGACCAGAGAGATCCTGTGAGTAACGTTTGTCCCAATACCATGCCTCTCCGTAGTGAGCTTCATCGGTGCTGCCGTATGTGGTCATTATCTCCGCCGCCGCCGGAACTAATTTCTTTTCCCTCAATTTCCCGCCGATCTTTCCTCTGTTTGTTTATACCATGTATACGTTGTATTAGTAAAAGGTAAAATGTATTATATACCACGTATAAAAAAATCGTTAGAGGAGCTGCTCTTATGTATCGGACTTGCGGTGGTGGTACTTTATCCTCATCTAACCCATGCATTTTTCCTCAAATCATCCAATATGGGATTCTCAACATCCGCCCTCACGTGGCAACGTGGCTTGACATACACACGCGCCTTACAACCCGCCCTCAATCACAAACCACAAGCCAGACATGAACATCTGGATTTAGGTGAGGGGAAACATTAAGTGGCCAACCATGGGCCAGGCAAGGGGTGAGTCCACATTTTAAACCTGCTCTGATACCATGTTGAAACTTTGGCTTACATGAGGTGAGACCCATATCCACTCAAAACCTTAAGGCAATGGGTGGTGGTACCTCATCCTCATATAAGCCATGCAATTTTTCTCAAATCATCCAATGTGGGATTCTCAACATCCCTAGGTTTTTCCTATGTATACCCTAATAGGTGCCCCTATTGAAAAAGACCGGAACAGAAAGTATTTGTTTTCAGGTAAAAGACAGAATACTTTGCTTTGTGTTTGATCTTTGGTCAAAATTACGGTTCATATTAAGATCTTGAGCAAACCGTTTAGGGAATCTGAATTCTTCGTCATTTCAAGTGGTTCATCCCCCAAAGGTAGTCTAGCAGCCAATTATGCGACAATATAGGCTGAGCTAAAACACGTACCAAGGGTGTAAATTCATTCTTGGATCATGAACTCGTTTGAAAGAAGAAGAATCTTACTCATTCTAAGCTAAGAAGTACACAGCTAAGGATGATCTTTGATCGTTCTTGACAACAGAACACAATCGCTTGAGCAGGATCGTTTATAACAAAGAAAGATCGTATCTTTGCGAGACACGCATCATGAGCACAAAAAAAAAAAAATCTGTCATGTGGAGAAACTAGTCGTTGGCAGACTAGACAGACTTGCAGTTGGAGGTTTCTCTACAGTCTCTATGAAAGAAGAACACATGTATATTTGCAATAACTTAATGAATAACATATTCTCAATTTCCATACGGTATCAAAGACTTCATCCTCATAAACTCGTATCTTTAAATTACAGCCACCTTTCCTACGGAGATTAGTGAAATAAAGGTTACTTTTGCTCTTGAACAACCTTTAGGAGCAGAGTCTAATACCTCTTTTTCTTCTGATGGAGTATCCATCATAATCACTAACCATAAACTTAATGGCAATAATTATGCGTCATAGTCCAGGACAGTCGAGATGTTTATCACTGGAAGAGTGAAAGAGAATTATCTTTTTGGAGATGTCATCGTTCCTGCAGCTACATACCCAAAATTTAGGGTCTGCAAGTTTGAAAACATCACTATAATGTCTTTGCTTATAGGGAGTGATTCTTGATATAAGTGATAATTTTATAATCTATGCTACTGCAGTTGAAGTATGGCCAGCTACAAAAGAAATATATTATAAAAAGGATAACACTTCTGAATTGTATGAACCTGAAACACATCTTCAAGACATTAAGAAGGTGAATACTATACTCAATTGATCATAAACTTGCAACAAATTGACATATTTGGAATACATCAATGAACTTGTCAAGCTGATGATAAGGTTTATAAATGCATTACTGAAACGAAGAGAGTTTTCAGATTCTTTATTGAGCTACATAAGGATTTTGATGATGTGAGAAGTAGAAGTCTTGACACTAAATTCTGTCAAGGTCAAAAACTGCTTTCTCTGAAGGCATGAAGAAAGCACAATAAAACTTATGATGATGACCTTATCTACCTTATCAATTGAATGCTCAACCCTTCTAATTGATAGGAGAGCCACTGCTGCTGAAATATTCAATGTTCATACAGTTACACCAACTGAAACTCGAGCTTGTGGTCTTATGGATATAAGAACACGAATATATGGACATGATAGCAATAGACCATTTTGCATATATTGTAAAAAATATTGACACTTCATAGATGAATACAGAAAGCTACATGAAAAACCAGGAGATGATGATGCTTCGATTGAAATGGACACAATTCGATCTGAAGGTACGCCGTCCGGCAAGTTCACAGTAGCCAGTGCCTATGCTATACAATTTCCACCTTGCAAACCTCATGCACTACAACAGTGGGGATCCATTTTGTCACTGAAGGGCCCTACTCGTAGAAATTTACTCTTATGGCAGACAAGTCATGACAGGTTGCTTACTGGATATTTCGTGCAGACATGTGAAGTATCATCCAAACAGTGAGTTGTGTGGTGCGGGCTATGAGGATACTCTACATTCACAGCAGGAACGTAAACGGGCTAGACAGGTATGGCTGAATATGGTTAGCCAAAGCAGGTGGAGGCAGTTTGCTGGTGTTCACTCTCCAAGTAACTGGATTCATCTAAACTTTACATACTCTAATCCATTCACAGTGGATATATGTTTTTCGCGAGGTGGTTGGGGTGGGGGGAGATATGGTTTTTGCGTAACAAGTGTCCTCATAGGATCAAGTGAAACCACCACCGCCTGATTGCTTTGTTAATAACTAGCTACAGCGCGTCCACGGTTTAGTTATTGCTCAGACGGGTAGGTGGCTAGAATGTTTGGATAATGTGCTTGGGGTAGCTGACACTATATAGTGTGATGCCTATGTTATGGCATGATGCCCATGCTATAAACTTGTAAAAACTTTCCCTTGAATAAAACGATCTATTCCACTCAAAAAAAAAGAAAAAAAAAAGACAATTAATCCACAAACTTTTAGTCAATGTAGCTAAGCTTCGGCCAATGTATCCGACAACCAATATCCATGTCATATCATGTCTGACACGGGTGTGATGTGCAGAAAGAAGGGTTCGAGTAACATAGCAAAGTATAGACAGTAAGCTATATTCTTGATGCAATCTAATCCATTAGATGATCCAATGCATCAGTGTTGATATGATCGTACATCTAATGAATCATTTAAAGGTGCATGATATCAAATTTTACATTCACAATCTGGGTTCAACAACACGCCGGGGGACACAAATCCTCAGAAAGGAGTTTGAAAATGTTTTTTCCATCAATGATTTTCAAAAGACCCTCATGTGACAAGTTAATAACCAAAACTCAAAAATGCAGTTACCATGCAAGCTACTGGGACAGAAATGTTGTCATCCAGAATTCGAGTTGTTGGAAGCGATTCCACTAAAGTTGCGATTAAGGACACTAGAGCAACTCTCTGAATGGTCGAGCTCCAATCCAAGTGCAAGCATCCAAGAACTGAAAAGTAGTACAGCATCCTGTAAAGTTCAAAGAGAACATCAAAACTGGTTTTTGTAAAACACAATCTTTTCAACCAGATTTTTCTTATAGAAAGTAAGGCTTCACAACCTACCCGATGGAAACCAAGAAACCAAACATAAACATGGAGATGCTACCAGCCCAACTCTTCTGATAATTGTAAGGTAGTTTTAGAGATCCATATCTCCTTCCCATGATATCAGCAATGCCTGTAGATCACCAAGTTAGAAGAAAAAACACAGGAGTTCCTAAAGAAATGGTTTGAATGAATCAACACTATACCATCTCCACCACACATCATTGACACTGCAACCACTCCAACAGGGGATTCACGCCAGAAAAATAGCGCACTTATAATCAGTACAACGACATAATAAAGAGGACCCCTGAGCAATTCCCTGTGACAAAAGCACTGTTTAGAAATTGTATATTGTGGTAACTATCTTGACAGTCCAGGATAACATACAATGGGATAGGGATATTACTCTGGATTCCCCTCTCGAGTCACAGATTGTACAAGTGCTTCATCAGTAGCCAAGGAGAGGCCATAAACAAGAAGCCTTATGCAATTGAGAAGGGGAACCACCGCAGCAAAGTAGCGGGCCTCTGAGGATGTGCTAATCTAAAACTCAGACAATCAGCAACATTATCACAGCAGAAGCATATGTCACTATATGGACTCAAAGGGTTGCAACCGAAGGGACAGTACCTGAATATTGGCCAGCAAGCCATGAAGAGCAATCCAGAAAGTATGTGGACTAATTTTCTGCTCAAATTCTGTTGGTAAGATGTATTCAACAGAACTGGAATCAGAAAAAAACAGAGATCCAAAATTGAATAAATCATATATCATGCTGAGATGCTGACGTTATGTATGCAGGAGTTCTAAGATAGTTTCACACTTCAGAAACGGAATACAGAAGCCCCCCCAACCCACCCAAAAAGATAATTGTATGACAAGGCGGGAAGACGGATTGTTCTTTAAGGTTATGTTGTCCAAACGACCTACAGTTTCCTTTAGTTTACTTATGGACAGATTCAACATGTTGCTTCAGTTTTTAACATCAGTTGCCTTCGTATCACATAATGTTCTTTGCACATCCTAAGTAACCATCTATGTCCTATAGCCAGAAAACCATATTTCAAGTACCTTTTTGTGGGGTACCTCGATACTAGATTTTCCTCACTTCTCCCAGCTCCTTAATACACTTGGTTGGGACATGATCGTCCTTCTCACTAGTCCTAAAAATGAATTTTAAGCGAAATGGAACTTTATTTAGATAACAAAACATTCAAATAAGTGTACTGGATATCACTCTATTGATGAGGAAATCAATATACCTCAAGAACCCCATTTTTTGAAACCAACCCCATTCATAAAAGGTGGACCAAAATATTTATAGCGGCAATCAAAATTCAGCTAATTCTTTGCTATTTTTCTTCAAAATAAGGCCTAATAAACACTGGCAAATCAAAGTTTCTTTTATGAACATAAGACCCATTTTTCTTTTATTTGATTTCTTATTTAATCCATTCTCTTTCAAGATATAGAAGTATATCCTTAAACTAGCAAGCGCCGAGCGTTTCTTTTTCTAGCGTCCTCAATTATCATAAAGATTTATAACAAGAAGCCCCCAAGGGCATAGTCCAGTGGTAAGTGGCAAAGGTGATTGGGGTTAGAACGCCGACGTCCCGAGTTCGAGTCCGTGTGGAGACAATCCTTGTTGAAATATTACAAGGGTTGCCTCTGGGCTGGCTGAGTCTCGTGTGTCCTCTCCCTTTTCAGGGCTGCCGGTGGAACACATCCCTCGATTTACATCCCTGGCTAAGGGAACTCTGGTACAAGTGCCATTTCTCAAAGATTTATAACAAGAAACAGCCCCCTATGAAATTTCACCTAAATCTGGAAAGGGATTATTTACATTGCAGTGGTTTTTTTTTTAGGACAAAACATTTATGGTTCAATTGCAATCTTTCTTTTTTTGGCAAATAGTTCAATTGCAATCTAATAACAGTCTCGTGTCATTTCTCTCTTTCTGCAGCTTCATGCTACGGAAATTCCACAAGAAAACTCCAAATTTTGCTCCTGAAGAACAAAAATCTCCTAAATAACCGGTAATATCCCCTCCTCGAAGCTCACTCATCGAAATAAACAGCAAAACAGTTGGGGAAAAAAAGAAATCGGAAGAAACAACGGCAAAGTAACAAAACCTGTTGTATAAGCTTTCGTTCCGTCAATTTATTGAAAATCGATACAAGCGCGTAAGCGCCAGAGACAACCAATGCCGCAGCTCCGACATCCTGCAAAACGGCACCGCAGTCTACCAGCGACGCACGGACCTTACGTGGCAGAGGAATTCTTGTTCTCGGAGTAGGAAAAGGCGCACGATGCGTATTAAAGTTTTCCCTCGGAGGAGATCCTATAGTGACTAGTTTTGGTTTTAGGAAGAGATGGTGGCTCGAATGGATGAAGGATAAGGGAAAGGGGTTGATGTTGACACCGGCGGCGGCGGTTATCATACCAATGTTCAGCTG
Source organism: Eustoma russellianum (assembly GCA_036186865.1). Classification (NCBI taxonomy): domain Eukaryota; kingdom Viridiplantae; phylum Streptophyta; class Magnoliopsida; order Gentianales; family Gentianaceae; genus Eustoma; species Eustoma russellianum. The sequence goes on from AP025054.1 coordinate 4,602,727, forward strand.
ACTGCCGCCCATTCTCTCTCTTACCTTTTTCAAGATTGCTGCTAGGCCCCCCTGCGAACGACAATCTCGCTGCATCTCTGTGAAGCAGCCTTTTCTATTTCCTCGTTTCTTGAACAATTCACAAAATTTAAAATACTATTTACAAAATTAATTCTAAACACGAAAATGTGGGAACGGATCCCCTGACCGCCTATTACCTCACCCTTTCACGACCTCCTGCCACGTAGCACCAGGAGGGTGGTGAGGCTGGATGGAAGTCACCTGCACCATGCATCACCATCCCCTCACTGCCACGTGGCAGGCGGTCACGGAGAGAGGGGTCAGAGGATCCCAATCGCGAAAATGTATTGTGATCATAGAATAAATCATAATTATTCAATAATGAATATAAGAGACCGGATTCTTTCACTTATTTTTCCCTTACCTTACTCTTCACTGCACAACACATGATAGCAAGAAATGGTGTGACTAGATGAACGTGACATATTATTCAATCATTAATATAAGGGACTCTTGTGTATATTCATCAACTCACATATTGAATTGTTATTTAACATAGATAAAATATAAACATATGTATTCACACGATTTTCAAATAATATAGTAATCTCTCTTTATATGTCAATCATTATATTAATTTACTTATAAGATAACTTCAAAGATACCACTTAGTTATTACAGGAAACGCTACCGCTAGGGTCAGCAAATGTTTAACTCAATTAAGCCTGATACCATAGTTTAAGCCGTTATTAACCCAAATAGCAATATTGCAACCACGCTAAAGTGTCCTAGTTCGAATCTATATGTTTTTATTTATAATATCTCAAAACGAATATCAACTGAATTATGTCATCAAACATTTTTTTTCAACATTTCCTGACGAGGGCAAATGTGAAGATAAAAAAAGGTTTAAAAACACGTCTATGTAGACATTATCTCGGAGCAAAGGTTGAAATCCTTCACCTCCAGGAACCTCCACCGCCTCAGCCTCAAGAAACGTGTGTGGAGGATGTAAATTAGGAGCCCAGCGGCCTCCTAAGTTGGGTGAAATCTTACATAATTACCCATACAAAGTGTCTCCTCACAAACCAAACCTTTTCTATAGCAGCTGACAAACACTCTGTCCGCGTCATGGATTCGAATATGTATACATTATCTTATCTTATTTTTTTGATAAGTTTATGTCAGAAGTACTGCAAAATAGTCATTCCCCTTTCAATGAAGTGTCTCAAATTGTTGCTCTTTACAAAAGGTTTTTTTTTTTAATTGACATAATCAGAGTATCTTATGGACATGTATGAGTATTTTTACAGTCTCGTAAAAATGTTACATATTTTATTTAGATTTTATTTATTAAAATCTACCTAATAATAAAATGCCTTTATGATTTTTTACATAACTTACAACGTCACAAATACTCTTTATGGAAACGCTATATTTTCTCTGTTTTCTGTTATTGTACCTTTAAATATCACAGAGTGTAAAGTTCGTTATATAGACCAAAGGAGAAGATAATGTATCATTATTTATGTTCTTTCTCTTCTCACTAATCAACACAAATAATATTTTTTTTTTAAAAAAAAAAGTGTTATTTTGCCGCAACCACATGATTTTGGACCGTCATTTTCTATATGTTGTCATTTTGTTTACCAATAATAAAATACTAATACGCTTAATAATAGAGCTTACTCATAAGTTTTGTCAGTATCACCTCGCATAATTATATATGTTGTTATTTTGTTAATCAATAATAAAACTATAATACGCTTAATAATGCTGCTTGTTCATAAGTTTTGTCACTATCACTTCACACAATTATTATGGGAGAAGATCATATACTTCAATTTCGGCCACATCTTCTACTTTATCTAGTGAGACCATATCATGTGTATTTAATTATTTTTATATTTAATATATGTGACATAATCTAATTAGTTGTATTAAAAAAATGTGATATGAGCTCTCAGGGCATAGCTCAGTTGGTACTCTGGTTGTGATTTGCTTCAAAAGGTCAAGAGTTCGATTCCAGAATCACGCACAGTATGTGTGTTCCACTGCTGTTTCGGCCTAGTTTGCAGGGAGAGACCTTGTGTAGATCACTGCGTAAGTCTTTACTCAACCTAAAAATCCGTTGAATTTCTGATTTTCATTATATATAATAATTCTTGAGGTTGAGACGATAGGCTCTGACAACTAAGGTATAGCATGAATTGGATGAGAAGATTTTATCCCATGACCTATGACATGACAATTCGATCTACACAGGTTGCTCAAGTGACGCCAGACTTGTTAATAAATAGGGAAATTTTTCTTTTTCTTTTTTCTAACAAAGCTCCAGTCGACTCAACTTGTGTGTTTGGTTCGTTGATTTATTATACAAATCAAGTTTGAAGAATAAATTTAAGATCGGTGACGAATATTTATTTTGTATATCCGTTTATCTTCACAAACATATTATCAGATATAACATATATGTATATATTTTTTTTAAGTTTGAAGAATAAATTTAAGATCGGTGACGAATATTTATTTTGTATATCCGTTTATCTTCACAAACATATTATCAGATATAACATATATGTATATATTTTTTTTAAAAAAAATATCAAGCTCCTACCTCTTGATTCTTTATTAGAAGTTGTCTTTTTTTGTCCATTTAAGTTGTATTAATGCTTCACTTTCATGTAATAACTATGATAAATGTTGAAACTTGGGCTTATATGATGTGAGACACATATCCACTCAAAACGTTAAGGCAATGGGTGGTGGTGTCTCATCCTCATATAACCATGTCTCAAAGTGTCCAATGTGGGACAATATTCTCAACACATGTCCTCACGTTGCAACGTGGTTTGACATACACATGCGCTTAGAACCCGTCCTCAATCACAAATCACAAGTGAGTACACGTTGCAACGTGGCTTGACATACACACGCGCCTTAGAACCCGTCCTCAATCACAAATCACAAGTCAGACATGGACATCTGGACTTGGATGAGGGGAGACAATAAATGACCAATCATGGGCCAAGCAAGGTGTGAATCCATATTTTAAACCAGGCTCTGATACCATGTTGAAACTTGAGCTTACATGAGGTGAGTCACATATTCACTCAAAATCTTAATTCAATGGGTGGTGGTGTCTCATCCTCATATGACCTATGCATTTTATCTCAAGGTGTCCGATTTGGATCAATATTCTCAAAAGTAACTTTATCCAAATATTTGTATTAGGCAATATTCTCTTTTCCAAGTTATGTTTTGTGTCCATTTAAGTTGTATATATGCTTCTCTTTCGTCTAGAGACAAAAGATTGACAGAAAATAAAATCAAATTTATGAACTAAACAAACATGTTTTCTAAACGTAATATATACGGTTGATTTAATATAGAAATTCTAACTAAAAGTGTCATATATTACTAGTTTTACACTTTGGCCCTTTTTCTCTTTGGGCCAAATAATGAAGAATTGGACATGACACTAAAACTTGTCCAAAAAAAGGACATGAGAAAGCACTGTCACATGATATCTGCGTACAGGTAAGTGAAAATTAATGGTAATTCTGCTTGAGATGCAAACTTTATTTGTCGTTTTCATATGGCAGAATGTGGATTGTTTAGAGGGATAGGATCCCCACCGCAAGAGGATGTGGTAACGCGTGATCGTGCGACACATGGCAGCAAGAGAGGATGGTGAGGCTAGATGCAGGTGACCCTCATCTAGCCTTACAACCCTCTCTTGCTGCCACATATCGCGTTGTCACAAAAAGGGTGAAGAAAATGGGGGTGAGGAGATCTCAACCCTTGTTTAGATACTCGTACTGCGAAAAGTTGATGAATCACAACTTCAAAGAATTTTGTCAAGGACGTATTAGAAAATCCAACACTTTATTAGGTGAGAGGTGAGCACTTTATTAGGTGAAAGGCCTTACTTGTTAATTACAATATGTCAAATCCAAAGCCGTTCCTGTATAAAAGGTTGACGGGAAAATTTTAACACTCATATAGTGGTTACCAAGACCCCACCGCACGCCACCGGCTTACCACTGCCCGCCACCACCCACCATCGCTTCACCACCGTGCGCCATCTCCCTGCCATCGCCCTCCACTGTGCCCCCACCGCCCCGCCACTGCAACCGCACCGTCCTATCTATTTAAAGTTTGAGAATATGTCGAGGGCGTTGTCCCCTTGATGCCTCTACTCATTGGCTTTACCTAATAGGACTCACACACTAGCTCTAACTATCTTGAGGGAAACTTCGGAGGGACCATCCGCTTCTCTCCCGACAATTTCAAACACTCTTTGACTCCCTTTTCAAAGTCTTTTTCATCTTTATATCGTGATACTTGTTTGCTATCGGTATCTCACCAGTATTTAGCTTAGGACGGAATTTACCGCCTTCTTAAGTCTTCATTCCCAAACAATCAAACCGACAATTTCTTATAGTGTAATTTAATATCCTAGTGCGTAGCTACGCCTTAGGGCAAATTGTTAAGGTACTAGTAACTCACTCCCTTGGAGCGTTAGAGCGTTTTTTCTTCTTTTTCTTTTTAGAGGCTCCAAAACAAGTCTTGAGGATAGATTCTTTAGGATGGTCATCTTTTTTCCCCTCTTTTTTAGGGGTTGAGATCTCCTAACCCCCATTTTTCTCATTTCTTTCGTGACCGCGCGACACATGGCAGCAAGGAAGGTGGTAAGGCTAGATGAGGGTAACCTGCAGCTAGCCTCACCACCCTCCCTTGCTGTCACGTGTCGTGTGGTCACGCGTCACCGCATCCCCTTGCTGTGGGGGGATCCTATCTTTTTTAGAGGCTCGAAAACGAGTCTTTAGGGTAGAATATTTAGGGTAACAATGTTAGACAGACCCAAACTTAAGTTATTTAAGTTGAGAACATGTTACTAAACCTTCGTCACCGTTAAAAGCAGAGGAACTCTCGTTTTAAAAAGGTTCGATACGTTAATGAAAAAGTTCTTAGATAATGACTACTTATATCATTTTTTAAAAATATGTTGACCAGAAAATAATCAAATTTATACTTTTCTTCTTTTTACCAATTAAAAAAACATTAAACTGTGATTTATGTGGTGTTTAAACAACTCAATATGATCTTTTACCTATTTCATAAAGTCATAGACAAAACCATGTCCTATATGTTCACATTTTATCAATCTAACTTACATGAAAAAAAATTTTTGATTAAAATATTTCTTTTGTGTTTCACATGGTTATCCCATTTTATAGACATTTCATTATCTTCCTAAATTTGTTCATGATAAGTCAAAATTGGTAATAAAACTTATGGATCAAGTGAAAAGATTGGCCATAAAATGACCTTAACCCTATTCTCACAGCTCTGCCTCCCTCAGCCTCGCCAACTTCTACCTCCCTTAGCTCCGCCACTTCAACCTCAACCCCGTAGCACCTCTACCCTCAACCCCACCACACTCAGCCAACCCTTCTCCTTCCTTCGTTTTACATAGGTCTATCCAAATCTAATCAGATCTGACATATTTGATTTCAGATTTAAAGACGACGGACGGTAGCGGCAGCGACGGACAATAGAGGCAGTTGTTCGTTTTTAACCGAGTTAAATAGTGTAAAAACAGAACAAGTTTAAAAACTTTAAGAGGTACAGTAAGAATTCGATATTTATAGTTTAGTTTTGACATATTATATATAATTTAGGACACAAAATGTAAATTTTTTAAAAATTATAAATATCATTTATCGGATAACGCGGTTTAGATCTTGAGAAGCTAAAGATGAAACAAAATATGAGAGACCGGGATAACGAATATCAGTTTGCTTATGATTAGTTACGGTCGGAAGCCACCAAACTTGTGGAAATGAACAAAGCTGTAGAAATGGTACCGCAGGTGCAATTGCTGTCGGTAGGTGATTAAATGTTGCCGTCACTGCCACAGCATTTTATGAGTCTTCAGCCAAACAGCACCTGCAACGGTAACAACACCTAAGAAGTGGCAATTACTGAAAAGGACAGTTAGTTTTGCACGACAATTTAAAAATTAAAAAAAAAGAGAGATCGTACATCTCTCGTTTTATCTATTCAATGCAAAAAGTCATATTCTTATTTTGAGGACTTTAATGTTTAAACTTTAAATAACTTCATGAAGAATACAAATCAAATATATAAAAAAACATTTTTTTTTGGTTAAACTCATATTGGGCTGGCTGAGTCTCGTGTGTCCTCTCCCTTTGCAGGACTGCCGGTGGAGCACATCCCTCGATTTACATCCCACCTGGCTAAGGGGCCTCTGGTACAGGTTGGGGGAGAACCCACCCCCTCATCAAAACAAAGAGAGTCCACAAATCGAGCACATGACAGAAAGAGCCAACCCACGAAAATTTTAATTTCAAACATAACCGTAAAGGTTAGTAGATAATTTAAGATGGACTTTGGACCTACATCATTATTAGGTTTGTAAATAATTGCTCTTAATATTCCTCTTAGATGATGATTATAACAAGGGATAATTCCCCCCTCTCTTTTTCTTATATTATGTCTTTCTTTCTGAAAGGCTTGCGGTTCATTACACCAAAGACTTTTGACAGACGGAGAGCCAACGAGTTTAGTCGAACAGCGTAAGGAGATAACGCCAGTTGGCGAAGTGCTGCTAAGCATCCCTAGCGATACGAAAAGATGGGTCGTGATGATATCATCTACGTCCTAACTCACTGATTGAAGTTGATTAGGCTAAACCTCGTTAGGTTTCTCTTATCAGGAGATTATTCTGTTGATTCATTAGATTTGTCAAACCAACTCTCATACGAACTCCCAACGATTCATTCATCTAACCGTAAACTAGAGTCACTTTAGATTCTGCAATAATTTCTTCATTAATCACTCCGGATTCTTTCATCTCCACTCAATGCTCTAACGCCTACACCGGATATAGACCGAATTGTCTCACGACGTTCTGAATCAGATACCGCTTTTTGTTTAGCCGAAACTATCCTTGACCTCGTGTTTTTTATTTCGTCATTTAGAACCTCTGCTATTTTAAACAAAATGGAAATTGTATATCGCACGAGCGTAAATTGGTCGAAAAATCTAAGCCAGAAAAAAATACATACATAAAAGAGATCCCTTTTCTTTCTAAAATACCCTCATCTTCAGGACTGGAATCACCTGACCCCCCTTTAAGGGGGTATTTAAGGATCCGGTGACACGTGTCACACAGGGGGTGGTGAGGCTGGGTAAAGGTCACCCACATCCAGCCTCACCACCCCCTGTGTGCCACGTGTCGGGCGGTCTGGAGGGGGGTGAGGGACTTGGGGGTTAGGGATCTCGTTCCTCATCTTCAACCCCTTTTTTTTCTTCATAGGCTCCACCACTACCTCCCCCACAACCACCAACCACCACCTCTTCAACCTCTTTCTTTCTTTGCTACATTTTTTGGGATGCACGTTGCTTCCACTCAAATCACAATTAACTCCGGAGTCGTAAATTGTTTGCATCGATTTACTTCACCATTACAGCATCACGAGACTGCCATATTATCATGCTAGGTCAAGTTCGATACACATGATTTCGTCACTTTAAAGCTGCCAGAAATCAAATTAGCATTTGATTTAACGTCGTATCATATTATGCCGGTTCCACCTGATAAACATAAAACACATTTCCGGTGCATTAGGTTCCTGTGTTTACACATAGTCCGGAGAAGAACCGGATCGCTTTGCGATCTGATGTACGTAGCCTTATCATACACTTTATGATAAGATCATAAAGATGATTTACTATAAGCATGTCTGCAACAATTGCTTCCGGTCTTGTTCAGGATTATTTGGCTTCTCATCAGGTGTGGAAACTATTATGTTCTAATATTATAACCGGACCAGAGCGGGAAGTAGGTGCTGTTGGCACATAAATTAAGGTTTGCGACATGATTTACCGCAGAGATGGTGGTGGGGCTGAGAAGGAAAGGAAGGTGGGGAAGAAGAAAGGAATCAATAAATACTGGGAAACATGGGCAATACAGCTACTTTTTAATTTTGTTCGAAAGGGCTCAAGAGTCGGGGGAAAAACACAAGAAATCTAAAACACATGGAGTAGAAATATAATTATCTCTAATACCAATGAAACAGAATCAATAATAACAATGAACTTGTTTTTGGTTTATAAATAAAGGACGTTCCAGATACACTAGTCACAATCCAGAAAAGAGCCAGAAAAAAGCCAGATCGCTTCGCAAACTGATTTACACTATTACCCTACATAAGGCTCACATGGTACAAGAGACTGGTTTAATCTTATTCATACACTCCAGAAATTAGAGACCCCCAAGGGCTTTGGTTGATTATTAGCTCATCAAATCAAGAACTTTAGAACAAAACTTTTGAACATTTCTAGGCCTTGTACTATAAACACACCGAGATCCAACCTTTTATCTGTTTTTTTAGACCTTTTACTTGAGCCCTAATTTGGTGAAGTCATAAACACAATTAGAGCATGTTCGAGACCGGAAATTAGACCGCTAAAGGGTGAAATGCAAATGGCAAAAGTTACACAGACACGTATATATGTGTGTAAGTATATACACACATGAGGGCGAGCAGACATATAAACTCTTCTTCTGGCAAAAGCCTACCTCTATTCTTCTATGTCAGGAAGCAATAGGGTGCAAGCCAAACGTTAACGGCTCTAAATGAATTTAAAGAACAAAACAACAGATTAAAACAAAATTGACCTTCATGATTCCGATTTCTTTCTGACGAACCGTTGCAGCGATTTGGGTAAATCAGTTTCCTCGCTGGTCAGTTTCCTCTTCTTGGAGGGCTTTTCTTCCTTCTGCACGATTGATTTCTTCGCCTTTTCCACTGCTTCCTGCTTCTTAGCAGCTCTTTTACTTGGTCTATTTCTTCCTTTTGTTTTCTTCTTAAAAGTAACACTTTTAGCTGCATCAACTGCAGCCTCCTTCTGAGCTTCAATTTCTTCTTTTGTTGGCTTCTCTTTCTTCTTAGAAGTCCTCACTGTACCTATCTTAGTTGGATCCAACATGATGGTCTCAGGAGGGAGTTTGTCGAGAAGCGAACGCACCTCCTTCTCTCTACGCTGTTTAGGTGTTTCGTATGGATTTGCAACCCAAGTATCAAAGTTAGGCTCACCAGATCCAGGGATTAAGATAGAAGACCAGCCTTTTGAGTGGCCTATTGCTAAAACGTCTTCATACGGACGGAACGCCAAGCTCGCTACTTGATAACCTTTGGCTATCGAATGGCTCATGTACCGGCTGTAACTCCGGGTACCGGATAAATCTCCATAAACTTGTACGAATGATCCAGTAGCTGCAGCTAGCAAGCCTTTTTGACTAAAATCCAATGCCTTCGCGTTCTGCGGTATTGTTTGGAGAACCTCGAACTTCCTCAAGTCCCAAATCTTGATTTTCCGTTCCATACCGGCGGTTGCCATCAGATGGCCATTGGTGTGGAATGCCATAGCTGTTACAGGTCCTTGATGACAGAGCATTTTGACGAGAGGTGCAGAACTAGTAGGTTTCCACATACTCACGGTTCCCCTGGAGTGGCCAACAGCAAGAACGCCATTGAAGGGGTTCACCTTTAGGACATCTGAACGGCCATGACCAGTCCGGAAGTTCCCTACCATTTGCCCTGTAGTAACATCCTGATAATGAAGCTGGCCGAATTTGTTTATGGAAGCCAAAAGGAAATGATTCTTCAGAAATTGTAGCTTGAGAACTGCACCGTGTTCCTGCAAAAAAGTAGCCAAGCTGTAGTATATGCGCATGGTCACTACTTAAGAGTCGATAAAGTGAGAATCAAGCAACCATGTATTCAAAGAATAAACCTTGTCCATTTCGCACAAGGTAAACTTATGATACAGAGTTTTTGGAGACTGTCTGGAGATAGTAAAAAATTGTTATCAAACATGAAACAGAGAAAATAAAGCAGAAGATCATAACAGCCACATAAAATCATGCACATTAATCAAACTACATCAAAACCACCAAAAAGCAATCCACTGAAGTGACAACTGATATCCACTTCAACCCCATTTTATTCAGGACCCAAAGGAGGACGCTCAAGGTTATGCTGCAACTCCGAAATACTAGACCAATAATTCTGCTTCAAAGGAAAGGGGAGAAAGATCGACCTATTCAGATACAAATCATATGACAATCCTTGAGATTTTCTGATAATACCAGAAGAACTTCTCCATATCAAAATTACCAGATTATATTCACAAAAGCACAGAAGAAAAATAAATCCCCAGTAACTTGATGGCAGACTGGATAGAAGTTGGGAGAAAAAAGCAGGGCCAAAAGTGCATGCCTCAACAGTTAGGAAGATCAGCAAAAACTAAAAATAAATAAATAAAGGAAAAATACTGTGTTAAAACAGAAAGCTAAAGGTGCAAACTTGTCATTTCAAAACAAGCCTGTCAAGAAGAATTACTAACCTTCAGGCAGTGAAGCTCCGTACCGTCTCGATTATAAATATAAGGGTACCTGTAGAAAAATGACATTCAATGATAAATAACTCGCTGTAAACTTCTTATTACGACTTATTGAATTAAAAAAAATCATGAATGACAAGCTTCAAAGAACTTCATAAATCCAAACCTTCAAAGTTTGGTGAGGAAACATATTACACGACAGCTGAGCGCACAGGCCCTCAGGAGCATTGGATCAATTAGTAATTATACAGTAAATGAAAATGTCTGACAAATTCCTAACCCAAAAGTACATAAAAAGTAAGGTTCAAAGGCAAAAACTTTGTTAACCAACATAATCATCAAACAGGATGCAAATAGGTGATTAATGGTTTAAAGTCTACAAAAAAACATGCACATTAGCTGACATTACACTAAAAACCATACAAGAGTAGTAGAATATAAATGTGCAATAATGTAAATAAATATTAACAATCAGCTCTTAAGAGTTTTAGCGGAAGCCCAACATGCAATAATTACAACAAATTTCCTTGACCAAAAAAGGGAAAAGGAAAAGGAGAGGCAGGGAGAAAAAGGAATACAGCAGGTTTGGACGATATAAACCTAAAGGACAACGTTTGTAATTTGGTCAATAGGAGCAAAGATCCTACTTTTTCTGCGCAGCAGCAAAAAACAGCTCATTATGCAGGAACACCACATCACGCAGAGTTTCCCTGACCTTTAAACAAGAAACATTAGCAAAACAATGAAATATTCACAGTTAAGCATATTAAAGAATCACAGTCAAGTTAAGATACAATTTGACATGATAGCAGGACTTAAAAGACTTGAACACTAATGCAGCTTGTAGTGAACACCACACTACAAAACCAGTGGACAAATTTCAACAATAACATTCGAAAATGATTGAAATGGAAAGAAAAAAACCTGAAGTTCTTTAATTAGCGACATATTTTTCATGTCCAGAATAGCAAGGTGGCCTTTACGCCCAGCCAATGCCATATATCGACCGCTCGCAGTGAAGTCCAGATTGTAGGGACCAAAATCTGGTTAACATGATATTAATGAACCAAATCAGAAGAAATAGCCTATTACAAACATCAAAGTGTAATATGTCAGACGGAAATTACATGAACTCCCATCTACTTGGGTGAAAACACAACAAAAGAAAATTAAAAGCTATTATTACTACTCATCAACTGCAATTCTGCAAAATTGTAGCTGTCCTTTAGCCAGTTTTGGAAAGGACAATACAAGATGGCATATATTTCCTCAGTGGTAGGGGGAAACCAGAAATAGTGAAGCTTATAACTACTACCGAAATGATAGAAACAGATGTCAGCATTTTGCAGGTAATGGAAAAAAAGATCCTACACAGACTTGGCAAGCTAGAAGCACCAAGAGGTTAAAGAAATCACCAACTTAAAATAATGACAAGTACCAACCTGGTAACACAATGTCGTATTGACTTCTGGAGCTCAGGATGTCTACTTCCTGAGCAATAGATTCCTGTTTAATCCTCCATGTCTTCTCTGTACCTTCAGCTTCCAAATAGCCCCCATCACTAGGCAACAGCCACTGAAAGCCCACGAAAAAGCATGGGTTTGTACTAAATAAGAGCATCTGAAAGTGAATCTAAATAGAAGCTGATACTCGAGAAAAGCAAGAGGACTCATGTTTTCCTCTTTGGATCAAGAACCCTTTGGCATTGCCATGATATCAGTAATTTGTTTAAGATAACAAAAACAAAATTTCGTGTAAACATAGCAACAAAGCGCTGACAGACCTTCTCAATTTTAGCAGCTGCTTTAGCCGACTTTCCATACAAGTCTTCCCTCACAGAAAGCTGACCTTTTAGCTTTTTATCTTGTAAAATCTGCAAATACATGAACCATGAAGACAGAAAAGAGAAAGTTTTCTTCAATACTTACGCTTCTTACCTTCTTATTATCTGATAAAAAGTACCAGTGACTAGATGTTCATGTTATATTCAGAATAATTAAACATTCTAATCGTACCTCCAAGTTAGAACCTTGACCTCTAAGGTACTTTTGCACTTTGGCGTCAGTCTCCTCGTCATGGTCCTACAAATAACAGGCAGGAAGATTTAGGATGCATAACTTTTAAGCTACCTATTTATCCTCATAAGCAACAAGATAGCTTCATATGCGAACATATGAAGAAGATAACATGTAGCTGCTGCTAGCCACATTATACCCCGATAAAATAAGAAATGCAGCCTGCGAAAAACCATATCTAGGTAAAAGAGTTAATCCAAGCTCTGAAATCTGAATTAAGAAATCTTCTTCGACAATATGGTCGAGACAGGGAATGTATCCAAGAACTTTCCGCCAGCTTAAGTTCCAATATTTAATAAAAAGTTCACAATGTCAAACAAACAGCCAAATAGGGAAGTTTCAAATTCTCCCCCTTTTCACCTGAGAGTTGAGACAAAAACATTACCATAACGCCAAAACAACCATGGAACAGTCAATGTTGAAAACTCAATAGCAAAACGGACAAACTAAAAAACTAGTAGTAAATCCGCACAGAAGTAGCTTACCTCAGACAGAAAGGCAGTGGAGTCCATCTGCAATTTTGATGCAGTCGGAGAAGATGGCCTTTATCGTTTCCTGCTACAGATGCAAGAATTCATGTATCCTTAACCAGATTCCGTAATGTGAAATTGAAGGAGAACAACAAACAACTCCAACCAAGGAAGGTAAATGAAGGGGAAGAAAATCAATGAAGGAATTGAAAGCAGCAAAAAGGTCGAGAACCTACAGGGTTAAGGTCGACTAGGGTTTTAGGTGGCTGCATATGTTGTTTGCTAAATATGCGGAGTAAAAGGTCCTTTTTTTTTTTTTTTTAGGGAAAACAGTGTATTTTTTTTTAATATCTCAAATATTCGAACTGTAAAAAAAAAAAGGAATTTTCTTTTTCTTTTTTGAAACAAGAGAGAGACTCCAATGCTGGAATTTTGGAATTTCTAATGAGGAAAATGACGCTAAACCATTAGATCTTTGGCTTTTGTTTTTTTTTTCATTTACGATGATGTACATTAAAATAATTATAAAATATGTTACTCGTTTTGATATTTATTATGCATTCCCCGAGAGAATGGGGCTATTTTATTCAAATATCAATTGCAAATATGTACAACTATTGTTTCGTCAACTATGAATCTACAACATGTAAAAGATCACTACAAGATGACGTGTGAACCAATACAGTTTTTGCTGCTCTCCAAGCAATATCCCGTGACACAACGTGTGCCGGTGGAAGGTTCTCGATTTCTTCATGTAAGGCACGGTTCCGCCAAAACCATATACTGTGGATGGCCTCGCAAAACAAGTATCGCCACTCACCTTGGTTATTATCAGTCTTCCAATCCGAATGTCGATTCTGAGTGATCCAGAGCTGCGGTGTTTGCCCAAACAAACGCTGCCCAACCATCTCTCCGAACTAAGCCCCTCCATACCTGCAAGCACCACGGGCAATCGCGTAATGCGTGGAGTATGTCGTTTGTGCCCTGGTCACATATATCATATCGACAATCATCTTTGATATGCCTTAAGTGCAAAAACGCTCTTGTTGGAAGAAGAGCATTGTAGCATTGCCACAATAAAAGATTCAAACGCAAAGGTCCTCGCATGGCTTAATAAATCTTTATTATGCATTCTCTAGTATAATATAATTAAATCTTAAAATATTGGTATTTGTTGTGCAATAGTCATATTTTTGCATGGTTAAAAAGTATATAAATAAAAAATGAGCTAAAACTAAGATTATTAAAAAAATTAAGAAAAATAAAAGAAGATATGTTTTTCCAAAAGGTAATAAAATGTTAACAGAATTGAATCAGATCGAGTTTATAAATCCGACCTTACGAGTGACTTTGCCAGTGTAACATGGCTTAGTAAATAATTTAAAAGCTCAATTCTGTATTTGTTGTATCGAAACTTACCACTTTTTAAATGAATCAAGTTTTTCTTTTTTATTCTTTGATTAAAATGAATCAGGTTTAGATAACTTTTCTGTAATGAAAATTTGTTTAAAACTCGATTCGTTGTAAACGAACTTAAACCGAATCTTAGATGAAGTGAACAAAAATAACTCGTTTAAAGATTGATGTGTATGTGGTCCGATGAGCCGTTGGGTTTATTGGAACCGAGGTGAGCCGAATACTAAGTTTTCGAATTCAGATTCGTTTAGCTAAACGAACTTTAAAATTGGTTCGAGTCTGGCTTGATAACACTTAGGGCTGTAAACGAGCCGAGCATTGCGTTGTTCAAGCTCGGTTCATTTAATTTAGCGAACGGGCCGCGCTTGTTCGTTTATTTAAACGAATATTTAATTGTTCAAACTTGATTCGTTTAACTCACGAACAACATTAACGAGCCGAACACCTTAAATGAACGGTGCCACTTACCGAGTTCGAACAGAAAAAAGGTGTTCAAGCTCTGTTCATTAACCTTTTATCTGAACTGAGCTCGAGCTCGAACCAAACGAGCCGAACAACCGAACGGCTTGGTTCATTTACAGCTCTAAAGTAACAGTGTAACTATTTATCGTTTAACTAAACGAACCTAAATATGTATTTAAATTTGGTTCGTTTAATTAAAATTAACAAACAAACTCGAACCAAATACAAATCAAACTCGAACAGTTCGTGAATTGTTCGATTCGTTTAATATCCATAGATATGGAATATGAAAGCTTTTAAACTAGTGTGTGCCTGAAACAAACATAAAATGCCTAAAGTGGTCAATAAGGGCACTTTTTAGTGTGGCGGTTGAGAACACATGGCGAAGGCTTAAATTCAGTTTTTTTTTTTTTTTTTTTTGAATTTAGCCTTATGCAAGTTTTAGAAGAGACTTCGTCGACAATATTTTCTACGCTGGAGAAATAGTATTTTATTCCACGTATGGCTTACGTGTCGTTTTTAGTCAATTTTAGTTGTTAAGCTGGTCAACAAGACCTTAAAGGCAGGGATAGGATTACTTCAGCGTAAGGAGGATGCGGTGACGCGTGACCGCGCGATACGTGGCAGCAAGAGGGGGTGGTGAGGCTAGATGCAGTGACCGTCATCTAGCCTCACCACTCCCATTGCTGCCACGTGTCGCGCGGTCACAAAGGGGATGAGGAAGAGGGTGAAGAGATCCAACCCTTAAATGCATTGTCAAATGTTTGACTGCCCATTGTTTGTTAATGTAGTTATGAGATCTCCTCACCGCGCGGTGAGTCACCGCGCAGCCCAGGACGCGACACGTGGCAGCAGTAGGGGGTGGTGAGGCTGGATGAGCGTTACCCTCACCCAACCTCACCACCCCCACTTTTTGCCACGTGTCGCGCGGTCACGCATGCGGTGAGGGAGGAGCGGTGAGGGGATCCTATCCCTTCTCTTACAAGTAATGATTAACAGTATCCATGCAATCTTTGAATTCCTATCATTCTCAACTGAAAACAAGACTTGCCTCATTCAAGACTCAATCGAACAACAAATTCCAAAAAAAAAAAAAATAATTGAAGAGACAAAAATAACTCACCATGTATAGTTTATATAAAAAATTATAAAAAAATTTATACTTTGAATTTTCAAAATTCATATAAATTTTATCAACGTACTACGCATTACATGTATCTCGAATTAATCACAACAACTTAAACATTACATAGAATAGTAAAATTGCAAAACTAGTCAAATCTTTTTGAAAGACGCCACACAATGACGGTCTCACTAAAACAATATTACATGTCTTTTTTAAGGACGTTGCAAATTTTATACGGACGAAATTGATTAAAACGTTTTTCTTTTGAAAACGTAAAAACGTCATTATTTGACTCCAGTTGGTAAAAGAAATTTTGAACTAAGAACTAGACTCTAGAAGCTAAATAGAATAATGACATCTTATTTCCCGAACTTTTTTTTAATGTTTTAGTTTATATTGTTGTAATTTAAGATGTTTTGACCGCCAAGAAACACCATATTTGAGAGGTGCAAGCCTCCTATTAATCAGAACATCCGACCGCAACAATATCGTGAGCTTGTTTAAATTCCTCCAAGAAATTTAGTACAATATTTTGAATAGGATGCTTATCCACTTATTACATAATAACATTAATATTCTCATTAACAAAAATTCATATACATAGAACGGTGCTGAGACAGGTTAGGTTTAAGTGCAAACCCATGCCTCCAAATGTTTGGTGATATGTGGAAAAAAATAAGATAGAGAGTATGATAATATTATATGAAGAGAAATGAAAAATGAACAATTGCAGTAAAGAAATTTCAATTTAGATATGCAAAATTGGTACTAAAATATGACAACAAGAAGTCATAAAGGGAAAGCCTACAAGCTAGTTATCTACTGCAGTTTGATCTTTGGAGTGAAAAAAAGGTTTACAGCAAACCCCCAAGTCTCCACTACACTCCATATGAGCTTCCCAATGAAAAAAAGTTTACACCATCCTTCAAACCTTCAAACCTCTACCGCATACAATATGAGCTTCGTAGATGATGTAAATCTCATAATCATCGACCTATTAGGTATGAAGAACAAACATATGAGCTTCATAGATGATGTAAGTCTGACGATCATCACCCCATTAGGTAGGAGGAACAACTGCCATATTGATCTTCATGAATTGGGACAAGCAAGTCTCTAACGTTAGCTATAGTTTCAACGTAAGGAAAAGCACTAACAAAGCCTTCACGAAACACATCCACTGCTCTCTCCGGCACCTCAAGAAATAATTTCACTGTCTTCTTGCAAAAATTATAAGCTATCACTTTGCCAGGAATCAACATTATCAGCATTGAATCTTCTTCTTTTTCCCCTCTAAACACACCAACTATATTATACTCAAACTTCTTCCTACCATGATAATCATGCCCATCTCCTCTCTTTGTTCTCCTTACAATCTCAGGGAATGCAGAAGCCACACAACCCAAATGAACCTGGAATTTCACATCCCACTTGGAGTTCTCCTTATTCAACTCAAAAACATCAAATTTCACATTACACGGGCTTCTGATCTGAATATAATACATGTATCCTGAGCATTCTCCAAAAAATCTCCCCGAAGAGATTGCATTAGTCTTTGTGGGCAGAACCATCTTGTTTACAACTTCCAACTCGAGATCGAATTCGAAACAATGTTCTTGGAAGACCCAATACACCTTACCATCTAAAAACACTAGGTGTTCTAGTTTCTTCATGCTTGATGGTGCATTAAATAAGCAATCAGATTTTCTCCATGTTTTACTCTCACATGAATATATACTAACTTCACAAACGTTTTCTGTAACTTTCTTTCTTCTGAAACAAATGACTTTGAAATAATGAGATCTCAAAGGGTCATAAGCCAAAGCATACTCAATGACTAAATCCATTTGTTCTGGATCATGATGTGACACCGGCAACACGCACCAATTGCGTGTCGCCGGGTTAAGAACAATGATTAGCTGCAAATCAAACCCCATGGATGAGGGTTTGAATGAACAAAGCAAAAATCCATTGCAAGAATGCAAAACCACTAGAGTAGATGCTCGATCCCTTGAGAATTCCTCCAAAAAGGAAATTGACGGTAGGCTGCCGCCTTCCACGTCTGAAATACTGTGAGGGACAAAAGCAGAGAATATTATTGCACAATCAACACTAACATAATACAAGTATGTTAGGAGACATCAAACCTATTATAATACAACAACAACAATGATACCAAGTATGTCCCAACGACAGCAAAAGCTATCGCTAGGCAGACAAACAATACTTTAGGATAGAGAGTTTGCATTCAGTAAGACTTCCGACTCTATATGTACATGTAGAGATAGCACAATAATAAAAATATGTACTAGTGAATATAATTTATTAAACATAAGCCATTCTTCATACGAATTTCTAATTTAATTCTTCATACGAATTTCTAATTTATTCTGGAGTTAAAAGAAGAATTATTATAAGAGTTAAAATAAAATTATTAGACAGCGGAGACATGAGTCTCGGTGCCCCCACTCTAAATCGGAACGAGATCCTCTCATCACAATTTTCTCACCCACTTTTTCACTGCACGTCACGTGTCAGCAGGGGAGGATGGTGGGGCTAGATGCAGGTGGCCCTCATCTAGCCTCAACACCTTCCCCTGGTGACAGGTGCCGTATAGCTGAAAAGTGGGTAAAGGGATTGTAGGTGAGGGGTTAGGATTCTCTCACCCCAAATCCCTCACTCCATGCGTCACCGCGCGACACGTGGCAACATGGATGGGTGGTAAGACTAGATGCTGGTCACACTCATCTAGCCTCATCACCCACTCCTGCTGCTACGCGTCGCGCGGTGACGGTGGGATGAAGGAAAAGTGGTTGAAGTGATCTCATCCGTAACTAAGGGGATCCAAACTCCTCTAAATCCGTGCCTTATGCTGCTGATTTCACTTTTGGGGCCGTCGTAGAAATAGAAACCGCGAGGGGAAGAGTTGATGTTGAGTATGTTGTGCGCTCGGACAAAACGGGGATTGGATAAAAGGAAAAGCCATCTTTTGGCAACAAGCTTGAATCTTAGTAACGATTTGCCGGGCAGTCGGAGGAGAATCTGAGTCAAGATATCTTCATTGTCGGCGATATCTTCTGGGGTGGTGGCGATGGCCGGTTTTTTAATCGCCGGGAAAGGATTTTGTTGCCGGATTTCTGACATTCTTGACGCGGTGTGAACTGATGGAAAGGATTCTAAAGTACTTGTGAAAGTGGGGTTTTGGATCTTTTTATGTTGGTCGGTCGTGACAGTTGTCTAGAGAGCATTAACAGTTGTCGAATAGGAATAGATTTGCATGCATGCATATTCACATACTATTTTTTTTTTCTAAACAACACAACAACAACATTACCCTATTGTTTTATAGGCTCTCGTCTGTGATGAGGTATGGATGTCTAATATACGCAACTATAAACATGTGTTAGAAACACACAGATGTTGTTTCCAAATGACACATAATAAAAATTACGTCAAGCTGTATCATTCAAAAAGATAAGATACATATATTATGTCATTTATATGACTAATCATCTTCTTCTTTGATGAGGAATTCTTAAGTTTCACTCGGATACTAATGAACAACGTTCGATTTATTGAAAACTTACTTGACACGTATAAAAATCTATGTGATGTCCAATAAAACTTACAGGATGTTCAAGTTGCATGTAGGTTAATTGTTTTTTTAATTTAACCGTTGAATATTTTATTAATATTTAGTGGATGTGAAGGATTAAGTGGAACACTCTAATTGATAACCAAGTTAGATTTAATAATTTTCTCTCTTATTGAGCATATAAGTCTTATGTGTCATCATCTCATTGTGTTATTAGTTATTCATTACTTGTTCATAGAGCAACATAATGCCTCTAATGGTAGAGACCAATTATTGTTGGTAAATTTCAATATAATCAACTAGTAGTTACTAAACATCTTAATAATATTAATAATTATTCATCAACAAATAAAAAATAAAATAACTAGGACCGTCTTTTCATTTTGTTACTTCCATTATCAACAGATCGATATTCCTTTATTTGTATGCATTTTTTTTGTATGCTAGTAGGTAGGCAAAGGTTAATGAAATTAAAACAAACTAGATGGGTGATATGTTTGACACCTTATTTTGGACATATCGGCCACAATAGCTTATAACCAACTACTAAAGTAGCTATTATTTGAAGACATTCTATGGTACACCACCCATTATAGAAAGTTTACCAGATAAAAAAGGATAGCACGACAAAGAAAAATACTCTAAAAATAAATATAGAATAAGAGAATTGTTGGCAACCTGATATAAAATTTTCTCTCTTAAAATTATGTATCAAATCGACTAGACTAGTATTTTTAAGACAAGAGGTATAGTGTTTTCTTTTTGCGTAAAAGAAGAAGAAAAAAAAAGAAAGAAAGAATTTTAGAATTGCTATCTATAATTGGAGCAAAAGTTTATACCCTGGTCCTGAGCCGTTTCACCATTTCAGTATCAATGAGCATTGTGAAGGATGCAAATCAGGAACCCAACAGACTCCTAGGTTGGATGGGACTTACGCAGTGATTCACACAAGGTGTTCCCTGCAAACTAGGCCTTCGTTTAGCAGATGTGTGGTTGGCTTAACAGCAATAGAACAACCACACTGTGTATGGAATCAAACTATTGACCTTTTAAAACAAATTTCAACTCAAATACCAAATGAGTCTGTGAACGAATCGGTAACTATACTACTCACTAGTTGTTTCTTTGGTAACAAGGCTTTAAATGCATGGTCAAATGTTTGATTGTCCTTTTATGTAGCTTCCTCTCAGTGATGATGATTAACAGATTAGTCCAATCTTTGAATTCCTATCCGTTCCGATTTGAATTCTCATCTCCCAACTAAAAAACAAGTGGCATGAGGCCACAAAACAAAAATTCGAATTTTTATTAAGTATATAGTTCTTCTCACACACCGTTCTTCTCCCATTTGTTATAATCTTTTTTATTTCTATTTATTATAGTGCTTCTTTCTACTTATTATAGTAGTTTTCTTCACATGCTATAATAATAGTGATTTCACATAGTTCGTCCTACTAGTATGGTAGTTTATTTCTATTTATTAGAGTGGTTCTTTCCACTTTTTCTAATGGTTTATTCTATATAATACATTAATGTATTTTTCAGCGATGGGTGGCATATATACACAAACACATGCATATACATACATACATATATGTGTGTGTGTTCATTCACGTATATATAGATACATAAACACATGTATAAATATATATATACACATATATAGAGCTTTTATTGTCAAAATTTTGTATATTTTCATAGAATTACATGTATAAGCTTTTCCATTTTGTGAAAACCGAATTAGAAGTCTTATTCGACATTGGCAAAACCTAAAAACACTATCTTATTCGGTTTTACCAGTGCCAACTAAGCTTACATATGCATGGTAAGTTCCCAAATGGGCACAACGTTTTGGGTTTAGATGCCCCAGACCTTATCGATATCTTTTGTTGTCGTTGGAATATACTGGATACGGATGATGATGATGCATATATTATATATGGCAGGCACGCCAAAATTTAAGCCCACTTGTGATGCTATTTTGTTCTCTTAAAAGCAGAATAAGTAACGTCCTTATTTTAACATCGAAAGCTTTTGATTTGTGCTTACTGAATCTTTTTATTAGTACAATAGCACAACATATTTTTATTATTGTGTTATCTATACATGTACATATAGAGTCGGAGTCTAACTGAAAGTGAACTCTCTATTCCTTGGGATGGAGGTATTGTTTGCATGTCTATCACCTTTTCCAGATTCTAACAATAACTTTTGTTATCGTTAGAATATAGTGAATATGGTTGTTGTTTGGTTTTAGTGGTGCCGAATAAGACTCATAGTTGAGCCGTTTGTATTTAACTTTTCTTTTTAATTTTAAGTAGTTGTACTTTAACATTTTTTTACCCCTAGACGTCAAAAATGATCGTGACATCCGAAGTCTTAGTGTTTTTTTTTAAAAAAAAATATTATTAATGTATTTTAACTTCTTGGTTTTTTTTTTAATTAAAGCTTTTGTTGATTTATTTGTTAACCGAGGTTTTGATTTGTTTATGACTTTACTTTTATTCTTGGACGTACATGTTAAAGTTTGACAGACTTGACGTACTTGCTAAAGTTTGAAAAATCAGCCTTTATTCTTATCATCACAGCATAAAAATATTTTTATTAGCATATGATCGAAATCAACCTGAATTGAAAGAAAAAGTAGGGTCTTCAAATTGTATCTTTTGTAAGTATTTAATGCGTCCTCTTGTATTTCTTGAATTCCTTCACTAACACACTACTACATCATATTCTTATTATTATGTCATTCATGCAAGTACATATACAGCCGGTGGTCTCACTGAAAGCAAACTCAAGGACAAATATATTTTTTGCATGCCATGATGATGTAAGTATTTAATGACTCGCAGCATATTCCTTATCCTTATATCTCTTGCCACCTCACACAGTGATTATAATAATCATTCGGGATAGAACATATATGCTATTGTCTATCAAATTTCTTTGTCATGACTCGTAAGACCACAAACTGCTTATAGCCTAATTCTTACACAACTGCCTATTTTTGTGGGTGTAAAAAGTTTGTACTCCAAATCCTAAGAAATTTCAACATCACATTTTTAAGAATCATCGTGAAAAATAAAATTAGGTGATTCACTGCGTACGTGGTATGTGAAAGACATAAGTTTTGATATTTATAAAAAGCCTCAACTCAGATCTGTTCTAACACAAAGCATTTGAAACATGACCTGAATTCTCGTATTACAGTTGTAAATACTGAAACTATCTGTTTTGTCACTGAACTCATCACCATATGTTCGGTGAATCTATTTGGCAGACTCATGCTTTTGAGATTGGTCCCGAGGTCAATCAAATTTTGACTTTGACTTTTTAGGATTTACCTGACCGAATGTTCGGAGAGAGACGATCCTGCATTGGGTGATTTGAGTTGCTGGACTCAAATCATAAGTTTGGTGATGTGTTTGGTAGTTAGACAGAAACTTCTCCGGAGTTTGACAGAACGTTTGGTCAAACCAGATGTGTGTTCGGTGATTGTAGTTTGAAAACTTAACTTTTTGTTTTGCAATTTGTTTGAGATCTCTTCCACTAAAGTTTACGCAAATCATCAAAACATACTTGGAACCCAACGTAAACGTGTGTATACATATGCGTAAATATACATGTGTATGTATAAACACACACACACACATACATACATATAGATAAATCTAAATACATACACAAACATATACACACACATATACATTCAGATATATGTATACAGAGACATACACAAACATGTATATGTACGTACATATGCAGACGTACATACAGAATGACAATAGAAAAACAACAAGGGGAAAAGTATGTAAATAAAAAAAATAGATTTTTTAAATAAATATTATTGTTTCATTATTTAAAAATTTAAGGGTGAATTATTTAAATGATTCAAATATTTAATAAATTTCACACTTCGGTTTAAACATCATGGCCTCTTGGAAAAGTAAATATCAAGTTAAGTGTAAATACAGATACAAAGTTGAAGATTTCCTTTTTGAGTAATACAAAGTCTTCTTTTAAATAAATTTTAAACCAGATATTACAATTTTTTTCTTCTTCTTTCAAATAGAAAGTATCACAAGTGACAAGTTGAAGAACTACGAACGCTACGATGCGATGTACGGAACCATGAAGATATTATTATTTTTTTAAAAAAAAGAAATATGGGATTTTTCTTTTTTGAAGTAAAATATGCGATTAGAATCTCTGAAAAGCACCCCTTTTTGGTGTCGAAATAAAAGCGTGGGCAAATTCCCTGAAAAATATCTGACTTGAAAGAGAACCTTTTTTTTTTTGGTTCATCCTCTCGTTTGCTTCCTATTGGATCAATGTATTCTCCTGAACTGCAGATGAATTGTCTTCAGAATCTTCAAAGGTTTCTCATATTCTCTTCCTTTAATTTTTGTATTATTTCAATAAATTTCATTCGACTTCAAACTTTGATTCTCTCTCATTAGTTTCAGATCCTGTGCGTTGCCTTTGAGCTTCAATGTTCTTTCCAGAAGTACGTCATGCTCTGTTAATTTCGAGGTAATAGTTCTATCGACACCCGCATCTGTGACTGGCATATTTATTGATTTAGTTATTTTGCACAAAAAAAAAAATCAATGCAGGCGGTGTCCACAACTACTAGATTGAAGTATACTTCCAGTATCGTTGCGAAGGTAGATTTTCTGAAACAGAGGCCACTTTTTTAAATAAAATCATGTTCTAGCCTTTCAATTCTGAAAAGTTTTTTCAATTTTATCGTCGCCGTTGTTGCATAAGAAGCTGTCTAGATACACTGATTGTTTGACAGTTCTCTTTGTCGAGCTTTTTGCATCTGAAGATTATGAGCTGTGCGATGTTTAGAGGCTTACTCATTTGGATTATATGTCCTTTGCATGTAATTTTGTGTAATTGAGCTAGGAGACAACGCACTGTAGTAATGTACTGATGGGTACATTACTACAGCAAGTTGTGGTTGAAGTGGATGTCTATAGTTGCCAATAAATGAGTTATGTGATGTTTTATTGCATCCCTTGGTAATTTATCATTATACAAAGCATGCTTACTAGTGTTCTTCTGTGAACAATCTACGAGCCTAATATATTACTGTAATGACATGATAGAAGGTGTACTCAGCAATCTTGGATAGGAAGAATGTGTGCTCTGTCATAGAATATTCTACAAACTGCTATGAAGTCTCATAGTTGTAGCATTATTGTCTGTTGGTTTTTGCGTTTTTCTCTAATAAGCTTATAAGTTAGGGAGCCGTTAGGTGTTTCTCAAACTCTGACTAAAGCAAGTTTATTAGGCGCTACCAGGTTCTACATCAAGGACTGAGATGGATGATGCTGAAGTGGAGGAGGAAAAATCAGAAGAATACAGCCAAAATATGACTGAAGCAATGGGAGCTGGTATGTCTGATCTTATGTTTGCAGTTGATTTGAGATGTCATTATGGAGGAGTATCTTTCTGATCCAGTGATGATAATTTCTGATGCTTTGCAAATAGTTGTTCTTTTGGTAATTAATGATTTCATGGAAACATCTGGAAGTTAACTTCCGAGGAATTTGTATGCATATATAGTCTTCAGTTATGATGAGTTTCTTCGTATTTGTTTATTAACTTACTTTGAACTGTCACCTTGTTAAGATGATTTTAAGTTTGAAAATGATGTTTTCATAGAGTATTAATACATTTTTGGTTTAGTCATCAACAGTTCCACTGACGAGTTTTGGATAATTTTGTGAAATGAAGTCTTGACGTACAGGCATGAACTAGGAATGAACTATAATTTCATTCGTCCAGACTTGATAGTGGGATCATGCTTGCAGGTACTGAGCTTTCCATTCAAACATGTTTCATCCCTACAATTGTTAAAGTCTGATTTCCTTATTTTCAATTTTTTCCCCTGCCTTTGGCAGACTCCTGAAGATGTTGATAAGCTTCATAAAATTGGAGTGAAGACAATATTTTGCTTGCAACAAGACCCAGATCTTGAGTATCCCTGAAATATATTGTGCCTATCTAGTTTTCTTTGTATATGGCAGCAGCTTAATGCTGTGTTATTATTCTGTGATAACTAGCATTTAGTTTTCAAGTATTTAACCTTTACTACTCAGATACTTTGGGGTTGATATTGAAGCTATTCGTGAGTACGTCAATTCATTTAGTGACATACAACACATAAGAGCCCAAATAAGGTTGGTTGTTGTCGCATAAGATGTTTTCTGTGTTTTCCCTGCTACCCTCTCTCTGTGACTCTGTTTAAATATTTGGAATTCGGGCATGGGGTGAGCAACTTGTTCCGCTGTTATAGACAAAGCGAACTACTAGTTGCATGTAAAATTGTCATGTTTCATATTTTGCTTTTCTTGAGTTATACTACTTCTACATCTTCCTTCCATCCAACTTTTTTGCTTTTGTGTCCTACATGCTAGACTCTTAATAATTGGTATTTAATGTTCTCATCTTTTATTCAAGTCTGTTTTCATTCTGAAGTCGATGGAAACAGAATATATTTTGACCTTTTTAGAATGTGCCACCCTTTCTAAAGCCTGCAAAATTTGTGTTCCTCTTTGAAATTTTTATTTGTGTTTTGAGCTAGCATATCTGATTTTGATACTTGCATATCCCTATTTTTTCTTTACTTTCTTTCCAATTGAATGGCAATACTCCCTTCGGTATGTGTTTTTGATTAAAAATTCACTGAAGCAGTGGATAGATGAAATCTTCCCAGCTAAACTCACTGAAAGGTATACTTGTCCATGAGAACATAAGCCTAATTAGCAATTAATCTTGTCAATTCCTCCTCCAGTTAGCCATGTGGCATCTCAAGTGACTAAACATATATCTTCACTGGAGCATATGCTCAGACCTGGTCTACTGTTACCATTTATTCTTATAATTTTGCACTTAGTCCTACTTTTGTCTCTTGGATCTTTCAAAAGTGGTTATATGTTTGTGTGGGTATCTCTATCCTCCCCCCCCCCCCCCCCCCCCCCTTCTCTCTCTCTCTCTCCCCATCTCTCTATCTTTCTATCTCTGTTTGTGTGTGTATTTTTGACATAGATGTCCATAGATGAGTTTTTATTCTAACAAAACTCACATGACAGGGACTTTGATGCTTTTGATTTGCGCCTTCGACTTCCAGCAGTAGTAAGCACATTGCACAAGGTCATAAACAGGAACGGAGGAGTGACTTATATACATTGCACGGCTGGATTGGGTAGAGCACCAGCAGTAGCGGTATGCTTATATTTGCTTGCCTTAGGGTGCCAAAAGTTGTCTACGTTTAACATAACCGAATGAAAGAATTGATACTGTTGATCTTAGACGTGGAACAGTCTATGTGAAGAACATCTACAAAGAACATAAAGGATAGAAACAGAACATCCTGATAAAGTCTTTATTTTATATGTCTGTAAAAAAATCAGTGGTTGAGCAATTTGTGGGGAAGGCTTGAAGTAAATGTACTTCTCGTCTGTTCAACTGCATGCAAAAGACAAAAAATAACAAGCATTCGTTCTGAATGACAGCTGGCCTACATGTTCTGGGTTCAAGGCTATAAACTTAGTGAAGCCCACGACTTGATCATGGTAATTCTATTTTCTTTTAGTTACTGTGGTTCCTTGATTTATGTCTCACAAAAAATCATTTAAAATGATGTTCATATGTCAGGGTTTTGTATCATTGGCACTTTGGCATTGTGGTGCTGTGGTCATTAATATGGTGCTGATTATGTGATACTCATACTTCTCTGGTTAAAAATCATGCTAAAAGTTTTTCTATTTTCCTGCCCCACATTTTCCGGTGATGGAAAATATTGGAATGCGTACGTGTGTGAAAGGATTTTTTTGTCCTTGGTCATTCTTCTATAAACATGGATTATATCAAAATTTTCATTTCAGAAAAGAAAGAAAAAAATAATAAGTCCTTTCTGAATAAGTAAGGCCCCTTGATTCCTAAAACTAGGGTTATTTCACAAGGATGATCATTTCGAACTGAGTAATCTCTACCTACAACTGATATGGACTATATGAAGGAAAGAAAGAACACCTGAACCCTTGCGTGCCTTCTCTATATGGCAAAAGATACAGATTGGCTGAGACAGCAGAAAGTAAAACCTAAGTAAGTGCACCTACTGCATCTCTAAGATCTATTCTGTTTCTTCTTGTCAGAGTAACCGTCCATGCTTCCCAAAATTGGATGCTATCAAGAGTGCTACTGCTGACATTGTAAGTCATATTTTGCATATTCAGTTATCAGCTGCACTGGCAAAATAAACTTATACCCCTTGCTGGAATATTCAATATGTGGTTATATCTTCTCGTTTAAATGCCAAAAAATTAGCACATTTCGTTTAGTCCCGCAAATGATGTGAATAATGGTCAAAATTCAATTTTCATAAATCTTTGAAGATCAAGCTTAATTCACGGATGAAGTATCATTTGCTATGGATTTTCCTTGTAATAATTTGCCTACCATAAAGTATAAACGTATATGTAAAACTGTAGATATTTTGTTAATTGTCCTCATTCATTGACTCCTCAAAGTACTCTACAAGTAGCATGCTGGTAAGCTGACAAAGGGTTCTTGCTGAAAGAATAATTCTTATGTATTGATCAAGTGGTTAAGCTTATAACAGGGCGGTTGATAACCTTCATCGAATTCTATGTTGGGTAATTGTTCTTTTACTTCTTCCTTTGCTGATTTATTCACTGCATGAGAGGCATTATGCAGTACTTTTTATGTTATCTTTCATGCTATGCTTCTTGTTGAGAAATTCCTTTTAAGAAAGTAACAGCAGTAAAAGTAAAGCAAAGTAACTTTCTCGTGGGCCCAACATGTGAGATGAATATATCTTCTTGAATGTATATAAGTATAAAATTGTTTGTGGCTACTTCTGAACAAATAAACTCTTTAATCTCTCAAATTGTCTTCTTATCGAGTTTGAAGTAATTATGTTTGTTTTAAAGCTTACAGGATTCAGGAAGAAGGCAGTCACACTAATGTGGCATGGTAAAAATTGTTCCACAGTGGAAATCTCAGGACTTGATGTTGGATGGGGTCAGGTAATGGTGTGATATTGTCCTTGTGTCTTTATGTTCTTGAAGAAACTTGCACTAGTTCTCTTAGGAGGATTACTTGGGTAATCCCAAATTTGAAGACAAACATTCCTTTCAATTATTGACTTCAATACTTTTTATCTCTTAAGAACCTAGTAAACTCGGTCTATCTAAGAATACATGTCGGTCTCAGGTGCGGTTGTAATCTGCAACTCCTTCCCTTTTGAAATCTAATGGCTAATCTATAGTTGATCATCGTTTTCCATGCATTAGCATGATTGGTGAGGGAGTGCCTAGAAAATCTGTCTTAATGAGAATAGCATCTGTGAGTCTCATGGTAGATACCATCAACATGTTTTCAAGAAGAAAGCTACTATGCTTTTCATTTTGCTTTCTGCCAGTGTTCAAGCTGGTGGGCTTTAGGTTTCTTCGCTCTTTTACTTTTTCCTTTTCCTTTGGGATTGGATTTTTTTCCCCTCCCTTAACTAGTTCAGTGTTTCAACTTTCAAACAACAGGAGGGTTTTAGCATTTGAATTCTAGATGTTATAGTGGTGTACATGAATTCTCAGAACACGGGGAAAAATTGATCGACCATCTTCCTTCAAAATATTGACAATTTTATTCAATGAACCTATAATATTGAATTGTTTTCTGATATTGACATCATTTATCATTTGCTAGCAATAACAAATAGAAGTATGCAGAAAAATATTCACAAAAAATTAGTATGCAGAAAGAGAGAAGCACAAGGGAAATATAATTCTTGCTGTCAAATATTGATGATTAAAAAGTAAAATAGAAAAATTCGATGGTTTTGGCTTTTGGGGCGTGTGTGAGTGGTTTTTTTATTTTTTATAATTTATTTGTTTGTTGGTATTTCTGATAATGGTAATTAGAAATTAATGTAGGCCTTTTTCTTGTCAGAAAATCCCATTGAATTTTGACAAGGGACAAGGCCTGTGGACCCTACGCAGAGAACTGCCAGTAAGTTTAGGTCCTTCGAGTGTGCTTTTTCAGCGTGCGGGGTCTTGCAACCTTTTTTCTCGTGCTGCCGATATAGCAAGCTCAGGAAAGATTGATGATTGAGATGTAATTTTGCAGGAAGGGCACTACGAGTACAAATATATTGTTGATGGTCAGTGGATGTGCAATAAGTATGAGTCCGTCACCCGTCCCAACAAAGATGGCCATGTAAACAATTATGTAAAGGTATGGCTTTAACATGTATGGCTCTTGTTCACTCAGATGAGCAAATGGCATGCAATTTTTGGCTTAGCAGAACTGGGATGCTAACCCAAAAGAATAGGATTGATAAGTGGGGAGAAGTTGGTACTAATACTAATAGGTTAAAAAGTCAAGTCCCTTAAAGGTTCCATTTCTTATCGGCCTTTTTCCCTTCTGCTATGTCCTGGGGCAAAGATACGGAGGCTCTGTGCATGCATATAAAACACTGGGCTTTTTTTCCCATAATGTGAGGTCGACTATATGGACCAATTATGTATTTTTGTTTTTTTTTAAATTTTTGAGTCGTAGCCTAAATCCTACCCTTCTTTTTTCCTCTATTATCTAATGCATAATATGCGTCTTTAGAATATGCATTTTTCAAAATCATCATATCGTTTCAACTGCGCTTCCAGTCTAAGGATATAAAATTATAGGTTAAATCTTATACCCTCTACATGACATTGGCTACATGAATCAACTGTCTCTATTTTGCTCTATCACCGACCACATGCTCCTCAATTGTCATATAAGTCATATCATTCTTTATTGTCTCTTTCCATATTTCTTTTAGTCTCCATCTCCCACATTTAACATGCATCGCATTCATTGTCGTTGAAATTAAATTCCGTTTATTATGTCTTCTTTTGACTCAATTTGAAGTCTTTTTTTCTCTAGTATTTTAATGCGAACATTCCAGCTTAGCATTGGCTCCTTCAGTAGTCTCATCCACCAGCATAGTGTCATGTGCAACAACATGTTCTACGGAACTATGTCTTGAATGTGTCGAGTGAGAACATATTTAACTTAAGCGAGTAAGTATGAACTTGATGTCGATCCTTGGCGTAGACCCACTGTAGTAGGGAACTCTTGGCTTATTCTTCTTGGAGTTTTTATGTTTGTCATGGTGTTATCATACATGTCTTTGATAATTTTTATATATTGCTACTATAACACTTTTCTTTTCAAGTATCCTCCGAACGATCTCTCGTGGGTATTTATTATATGCCTTTTATAAGTCAATGAAACCATATGCAAATCTTGATTCTTCTTTTGATATCTCTCTATTATTCTTCTTAAGAGATAAATAGCCTTCATTGTTAACCTTTCCGGCATAAATCCAAATTGATTTTTATATGTACTAGTCTCTTTGTAAAGTTTTTTCTCAATCAGTCGTTCACAAAGCTTCATTTTGTGGCTCGTTAATTTAATTCCTATATAATTCGCATAACTTTGTATATCTCTTTCGTTTTTATATAAGGGTACAAAATGCTTTCCTTCCATTAGTCAGACAGGTCTTCACAATTTTGTTGAAAATATCTGTGAGCTATATAGTAACTACTTTCTCTTGGCATTTTCAACCTTCAATTGGAATATTGTCTGGTTCAATCATTTTACTATTTTTTTATCCTTTTTAAAGCATCTTCTACCTCTGCAATCGGATTCTCTTACCATATGTTAAGTTTCTATCATCTTCAAAGTTACGTAACTCGTCCAATATGAGTTCACCTCCCATTGATTTATTGAAAAGTTTCTCAAAATATCTTCACCGTCTATTTTGTATTTTCCTTTCTCTACTAAGATTGTGCTATCTTTGTCTTTAATGAATTTAACTTAGGTCAAATTTCTTATCTTCCTTTCTATTACTTAGAAATTTCATACACGTCTCTTCCATCTTCTTTCTTGTCCAACCGCTTATAAAAATATTCTCACACTTTGATTTGCCTTCACTTACAGGTTGTGTAGCTTCTTTCTTGGCAAACTATATTTTTCTCGATTCACTTGATTCCTATAACGTTGAAGAGTCTTATAATTAGTTCTCTTGGCTTTTACCTTGTCTTGCACTTCTTCTTTCCGCCACCAAAATTCCTTATTTCTAGGTGCTCGACCTTTTAACTCGCCAAGTAAATTTTTTGTTATTTTCTTTATCTTTGCTGTCATATCCTCCCACACTTCATTTGCATCGCCACTTGAATTTCTTAAGACTTTTTGTTCTATTATTAATTTTCTAAATTCTGATTGCTTAGCTTCCTTCAAGTTCCACTATTTTATCTTGTGTTCTATAATCATTTGTTTTCTCAATATTCTATGTCAAATATGGACATCCAATACTATACGATGGTGTTGCATTGTTAAAATTTGTCATGGAATCACCTTATAGTCCTTACAAGCCTTTCTATCTCTTCTACCTGTCATGAAATATTCTATCTGCGATTTATTTGATCTACTTTGGAATGTAATAAATGTTCGTCTTTTTTTTTTAAAAAAAAAAATTGTTAGTCACATACAGGTATACATCCACAAAATCCTAGAAGCTCAAAACATTGAAGAGATTAGAGCTGGATCTTTTTCTGAACCTCAACCGAGATAAACTCTTGAAACTGATGCTACTATTCTACTTCCAAAATTTTCAAACCTGTCTCCATTTCCGGTTATGTTCAATTTTCAATTTTCACCATAGTAGTTAGTATTTCCATTTTCAATGGAGTCAAGGACGCACTTTTTTGACTTTGGAATATGATGGGATAAAGCAAAGTGACTCACTAAATTGACTGCATTTATTATATTGTAAAGTAGCAGTTGCTTGACGCAATTTTCATT
Source organism: Eustoma russellianum (assembly GCA_036186865.1). Classification (NCBI taxonomy): domain Eukaryota; kingdom Viridiplantae; phylum Streptophyta; class Magnoliopsida; order Gentianales; family Gentianaceae; genus Eustoma; species Eustoma russellianum. The sequence continues at coordinate 4,635,190 of AP025054.1, forward strand.
ATGTGTTATCGGAAAATGACTTCTGTGTGTTACTAACAAGTATATGGTTGCGTACATCCGACTCCCTTATACCCTGCTATAGGCATAAGCCTCTAAAATAATAGGGTAATGTTGTTTCTCCATAGTAGTTAGATGTTGTCCAAGCCGCAAAATTTATCCTCTTTCCTTGCTTCCGTAATTGCAGGTGTCTGACAACAATCCCAATAACATGAGTTCAGTAATCAGAAAGAGGCTGACCGGTGATGATCCCAACCTTATGAAGAATGAAAGGCTTGCGATTAGGGAATTTCTTGAATCTTACTCAGATTAGTTAAAAGTGAGTCAGACATCCCACGGTTGGCAGTGGATGTTTTATTCATGCAAAATGATGGATGATGCTTGCAATGTATTCCTAACAGAGAATATTACAGCATGAAAACTAATGGTTGCCATGAAAAGAATTGAGGTAATGTAGCAAAATCATGTCCTCTTAGAGCCCTTGGGGCATTTGTATCATTACCGTAGAAGGTGAAGCTACATTACGAATAGAAGAATAATACAGTGGGTTTATGCATCACTTGTCTCCATTTGTCCAGCTGATTTTTTTTCTTCTTTGCTTTCTCTACCATTGAAATAAAGGGTTAAGTTACTCTCTCTCTCTCTCTCTCTCTCTCTCTCTATATATATATATATATATATATATATATATATATATATATATATATATATATATATATGAAAAACTTTTAGGTCTAGCGGTTGAGAAGCATTTATCCTATTCCCGGGTCTCGAGTTCAATTCCTCTTCCCAATTTGAAACATATATATATATATATATATATATATATATATATATATATATATATATATATATAGTGAAGAGCAAAATTCAGAAGTTACCAAACATATATATTTTTTCACAAGAAGAAAAATAAATAAATAAATAATTGGCAGTCGAAATTTATCTTCCACTAATAGCTGTTCAACTTCGACGACCTTTTCTTTTTGTTAAAACAAAACAAAGTTTAGGGGATGTATACTTGCATGATGATGTTATTTAAGTATATAAGTTCATGAATCACCAGGATTCTGCATATGGAAGTCAAATGTCGTATTTAAGGCATCATTTAACACAAGTTTTTTTTTATAACACAGTTTCAGTGCTCATTTTGAAGGCAGTTATTTACATCTGCGCCTTATCTTTATTTTTAAGATGATCTCTGCCTCATCTTGAAATATTTATTTTGAGGGCAATAACTTAATTATCCAATTTAGGCAATGGTGCAGAACTTAACATTATCAATAAATACATAAGAATTGCATCTCTCTCTCAGTTGCATGAGTGAAGTAACTAAGGTTGTAGGTAGGACTGTGTCTCTTGGGAGTTCCTGGATAAAACGTTTTATATATACATATATGCGGAGCTGGAATCCTTGTGTTGATGTTTGCCGGCAGTAGCGCAACAAGATTTCTCGTTTTTGTTCCTTGGGATTTCATAATCTCTATACAATGTCGAAAAAATTCTGTAAAACGAGGATGCAAAATGCTGACAAAATTATGTTACGAGGATACCAAATGTTCACGAAACTGATAATGTCATAACTTGTTTACTCTAAATTGTTATTTGGTTTGCTAGCTGATGGAGTCGGATCTTCACCAGGTAGATCTGAGATGATCCTTGTGGTATGCTGCCCGCTATTCGTTAGTGTCTGTTTCTAGACCTGAGAAGAAAAGGCAACGTTAGAGGCCCAATGTCAATGCCCCGGGAAAACCCTCTGATGCTCAAGTCAGTTATGTGCATTTTTGTGTGCAATGTATGCTAGAAATAGAGGTTGAGGCAACCTGCTTAGGGCTCTCTTTCTGAGAGGGTAGCTGTTTATTGTGGACAAGTTCGGACGTGGCTTTGGCCTAGCTGAACATGCTTTTTATCTGGAGTGGACTGTTTTTTAGGTTGTCTGAACTTGGTTGGCTTCTGTTGAGGAAGCTTCTATTTGTAGTTGTGAAGGCGGAAGGCTGCGTGGCCTAGAACAAAGATGATAATGACACCAGGAAGTCCAGGTGACGCTCCTTGCTTGCATGATTGACACGTGGAGATGAATGGCTGCGCTGTTGGCAATCTCAGACTGCATGAAGGCCAAGAATGGACATGTGTCGAGCTAGGAGGCCAAGCTTGCTGAGTGGCAGGACTCTGCCATAGCATACTGTGGCCGAGCTGAGACAGCAGGCGGAGGCCGAGCCGAGCTGAACAGGCTGACCATAGTAGGCTAAAATCTTTGTATGTGGATGATCAGATTAAGCGATGGCCGAGCTGACCTGCGGTCGGGATGGGGCTTAGTCCTTGAGATGTCTTTCGCCATGTAACTCTTCGGGCAGTACTGGCTTGGCCGAAGTTGACCAGTCAATGTCTCCCAGAAAGGTGAAATCCTAAGGCTGGCCTGAATTAGCCGAACTTGACCTACATTGACCATTGCTGGCTAACGGTGAAGTCATTTATCGTATTCAGCAGCTGGATTTAGGTCTCGTCACTAGCAAAGTTAGCCGCTTGTTACTCTTTTACTTTTTTATCCATAGGTGATGCGCCAACATATCCAATTTTGGAAGTGTGTTTATGTAAACAGGTCTGGTCGAGAGCTGGAGAGACTAAACTAAAAGGAGTTATCCATGGAAATGGTAATTATTTACAGCCCGACAGCTTGGCTTCTTTGTCGGCACGTGGAGCTAAACAACATTATCCCATTGTCTTAGAGACTCCCGCATATGGCGTAGTATGGAGGGATAAGACTCCCGCATATGGCGTAGTATGGAGGGGTCGAATGTACGCAACTATACTCATGTATTTGAAACACACACAGGTGGTTTCCCGATAACCCATAATGAAAATACGTGTGTATTGATATCGTTAGAGATCCATGATCACAAGCCTGAAGCTGCAGTATTTGGGACGTTCTGACCAACCAATTCAGAAATTATGTTTTCCATGTAACCACTTCTGTCAAAACGAAAAAGAAACTTGGGAACCCGACCCATACATGTAGCCGCTGTAAGACAGAAAGAAGAAAGAGATGGATAAATTGACATTTGAATTTACGGATGAACAGGAGTAGCAGAACGTGTTTATTATTCCAGTGAGAGATACACAACGTTCCAGGTATTCGGAAGAATGAGGACATGTGCTAAAAACAAACCTTCTTACAGGAAACAATTAGGGCTATCTCTACAACACATGTTTCAACTGTTCCTTTTCTCTACAGTATGGAGTAGGCTCGGATCACCTCAACGATAGGTGCCCTGCATAACGGACACTTGCCCCCTCCTCCTCGCACCAATTCGCTTGCACATTTTGAACATGTGCACATGTGCCCGCATCTGCACAACCAACAAATGTTTCATTTCTATTGTTTACTGCTCTCCAAATAGTCACTAATTCCACCTACTGATTTTAAGGGAAAACATCATGCAACTAACGTTAGAACCTCTCTGTTTGATCAACGGAGGGACTTGGAACTCAGAGCAATAATAGGGGAGACGCTACTCGGCCACTTTAGGTGCTACTTAACCTCACACCCCACCCCACCCTCTCCACACAAAAAAAAGGTGGTCTTTGGCAGCAGTCTATAACCATTTCTGACTATGTAGGGTAGAGGCAAGGCAAACATACCTGTACAATAAGGAATCAATTTGATTATCACAACAAATACAGCAAGTTCCCTTCCTCACATTGGCCCATTTTGAACCATCCACTGAGGTCTCTGCAACACCTGAAAAAATAAGTAGAGTTGTTACAACTTCTTGCCACGTGCCTTTCCTTTCTCCCCCGAACCCCACCCCCCCTTTCTTTTTTCTAATCGGGCCAGCAAAAGGTTTTTGTGGAAAGGGAACATGTGAGAGTAAAGGAGGGAAGGGGGCGGAGGCCAGGAAATGATGAACCACTCCACTTCTATTGATCAAAGGAGTGCCTGACTGCATCCGAAAATGAATACAAACCTTGTCCGCCAGCCGACCTATTCAAAGCAGCAGAAACTTCCTGTCTGACAGAGCGCTGCAAATCCAACTGCATATCCATGCAAGCTTCTAGCATCCGCTGCATCTGGCTCATACCTTGCTGAAGTCTTTCCATATCAGTTTTTAAATCATTAATCATCTCCCACTCCTAAAGCAACAAGAAAGCATGTGTTAGTCCAAAGATTCAACAAATAATTCAAGCAGATCTAGCACGGGTACATAAAAATATAATAACCCTAGTTAAACAAAAACCAAATTTTAGGCAGTATCTAAATATCATATAAAAGGCTGAAATATATCCATGGAGCATGTGCCAAAATGAAACATCAAAAAAGTGATAATTTACCAGTTCAGACCGATGCATACTGTGACGATGCCAACTAGAATGATGCAATCCATGGCGCCAATGTGGTTGTGGTGGAGGAACTGGAGGAGATTGTAGTACTACAGGTGGTCTGACAACCTCACGTTCATCACCATTTCTCGCAGCATTCTGCTGTGCCAGATCCCGATCAGGTGAAGTGGCAATAGGCACATTTGTATGCAAATCCCAGGCAACAGGAGCACGACCTTGCCTTTCCACATAAGACTGAATTAACTGATCTAGACTAGCACGAAAACCACTGCGAAGGAGATTTGAGACACTCCTCCTACAACCATTGGTAATAGAAGTTAAAATCATATCTAAAGAGCTGGAAAACAAGCAGGCAATAGAAGACTGCAAAATGCCCCCCTCACCTGCTTAAAAGCTCCCTGAGTTCCATACTGTATACATTCTCATCGTCAGGAGGGTGAAACCTACTAAGTCTTCTGTAAGGACTAGAACGACGCATTCTTGGAGGATCAGAAGGGCCATCTGACCAATTTTCCATAACTTCCCGAGATCCATCATATCGCCATACTTCATTTGCTTCTTGTGGCCGCTGCAGCTCTCCACCTTCGCCCTCGTCTGTTTCCACCGTCCAGGTAGTTCCTGAACTTTCCGGCCAATTTCTATCATTATTTTCTGGTGTGTCAACCCTCCATTCACCATGTTCATGACGGATCATCTCTGCATGGGTTCCTCCTGCAATCTCCGGAAGATTTTCCTGCCTGTCACTTCTTCCTTGATCAGTGACATCTACAAGGTCTACGTTCTGGGCAGCAGAACTGCTATCTGGATTTCCATCACTATTGGACAACTCATACAGGTTGCTTTCTAAAATTCTGGACTGGGACTGCTCCAGATTCTGGACTTGATCTTCCTGCATAGGTTTCACACAAGTTAGATAATTTATACAGAGGTGTTCTATCAGTGTATTAAACTGCAAAACATTTGCTTACTTGGCCACGAAATATACTTTCTAATCTGGACCGGAACCCTTCCCTGAATAATACAAAAACTTTCTGATAAGAAAGATCTTTAAAGCTGGCATCCATGGGCAGAAAAATAACTTAGAATAAAAACATTTCAACATTCAGTTCCATTAAGCATATAATTCAAAGCTCAAACTTGATGCTGCCTAAATTATTTTCCAAGGGTTAATGAATCTGAAAAAGTTCTGGTACAAGTTTAAATAGACTTCTATACTTGTGGATCTTTTTATATGGTTCTGCAAACTCCCCTGTAGGATGGTGCATACCAACCGTACACGATGACCACTCATTAAGTTATCATGGACAAGAACCTTAAGGGACTTGAGATGCCATACATCGCAAACACTAAATTTACAAGTATCCAAGCTTTTTCAGCTTGATTCATGAAAAAGAAAGCATAAGCAAGAAGCATATCTTCATGTTTCAACACTCGTGTGCACATTGACACAAGATATCCAACGTCTAATTTAATGAGTCTAAACCAGAAACTGAACAAGGAATGCATAAGCTATGAACTACTCTAAACAAAAGTTTCTTTTTTATCTAAGGGAGATGACTGTTACAAAAATATAATAATCTAGTCCACACACCTAAGCTTTTTCTTTCTTTTTTTCTTTTTGTAAGTATCCACACACCTAAGCTAATATATGCAGCATTCATCAAGTTAGCCAAACAAACAAGAGAATGCCACATACAAAAACAATTTACACTGTTATGTACCAATCGAATATGAAAATCATTTATTGGCTGATTAGATATGATTATCAATATTTTAATTACTCCTTCCTTCCCAAAAAAATTGCCCAGTTGACTTGGCAAAGTTTTGGAGACATCTGCTTTTGGAGACATCAACCAAGACAATATTGTCAAGATGAATTATTACAATATGTCTATTATACCCTACTTGTTAAAGCATCCTTTCTTTCTCCTACATTGATTGCAATGATAATGACAAGGATGTTATAGGAACTTTTCTATTAATCTACATATATTTTTGTAAAGACCATATTTCTTAGATAACCCGAAACAGAAAGGAAGGTCAATATTTGGGACACGGGAGTATATCCTTTCTCATGTCCAAAAGAACCCATACTAACTTAAGAACCACAAAAGACTCCTAGTGAAGTACCTGCCCTTAAAATATGAAATCCAGAACGACTAGCAAAAGTTTCTCTGAGTGACACCCAAGCTGCACGGTCCTCGGCTGTTAAATGGAAAAACATAATTGCTTCTTTTGGTAATCAAAAGTCATTTCCGTTTTCTATCCTCCCTACCACAAATCCACTATGCCTAGGAAAAATCAGACAGCTTGGACAAGTTCGGGAATCCAAAAGAATATATATAAGAAAGATCCAACTAAGGCAGCAGCAGAAATGCCCGCAAAAAAACCTTGCAGTTGTAACTGAAATTTCCATTTTCAATGAAGTAAAGAACGCACTCTTCCTTGACTTTGGAATATGATGGAATAAAGCAAAATGACTCACTAAATTGGCTGCGTTTTTTATATTGTGAAGTAGCAGTTGATCGTCACAGCTTGACGCAATTTTCATTATGGGTCATCGGGAAACAACTTCTGTGTGTTTCTAACACATGGGTATGGTTGCGTACATCCGACCCGCTCATACCCCGACCATAGGCGGGAGCCTCTAACGCAAGGGGTAATGTTGTTGTTGTAACTTGATAAAAAGTTGCAGAAGGCAGGAAAACAACTATATACAAATCATTCATGAATGCTCATTCGTAGCAGCGTACTTGACCAACACATAAAGGGATAAAAACAAGAAGACCTCGAAGAGGAATAAAATATCAAGGACCAAGCAAAAGTAATTTCAACAAAAAAAAAAAAAAGTAATTTTGTAAATTTGCCATGATGGCCTTTTAACGAAATTTATTTACTTTAAAAAAAAGTGATTTCAACAGTTGCAGAATCAAAAACCAGTCAAAAGGATAAAACAAAAGGGTGCAGCAGCCCACCTCAGGCCTGAGACAGTATGGCTTTGCCTCAACTGAACTAATTCACTAGCAGCCATTGATTGTGGCCTCTCCTCCTCAACCGTCCTTTCGTTCCGCAGGAATCTTCCTCGAAGAAGGGACTGGATTTGACAATCAAATTACACTGGTCCTTAAATGATAAAACAGAATTCCAGAGACAATAACGTAAAAAAATAAAAAAGCATTACAAAGAAGAGAAATTCCTAGACCTTTAATTCAAATTTTTTCCAAGTGAAGCCTCACTGATCAAAACAAGTCTGTAGCATATGCAGAGACCCCCATGGGGACAAGGAGAGCAGGGAAGGGGGGAGTAGGAAAAGTGATCGCAGGGAAAAATCCATCAACTTCAACATACACTAAATCAATACTATCTAAAGAAGTCAGCAAAGTATCTGCCAGATATTCCTTGAGAAGGGGCCAGTTCTGGTGATTGAAATCAAACATGTCACCAAACATACTAGCTCACTGCCACTGGAGGTCCTATCAGATAATACAATGGTGAGTAGTTATGGGCTTTTACGAGGAAGAGAAGCAGCGGCATAATATCAGTGGCCGAACTTAAAGCCATTAGAGTATTTACGATGCACATGGAATAAGAACCTACAGAAGGAAGTTCTGGAATCTGATGATCTCAGTTTTGCACATTGATGAGAGATATAGACCACTTTTCTCAGATCCAACGAACTCCTGAATCATCCTCAGCAAGTCAGCCATGCCACAACAGAAGGCGACATGAGTATGGATTGGACCGCAGATCATGGTTTTGACTTTAAGTTTGAAGTACTGCAGTTGGTTAACCCACACCAGCAGCCAGTAGACCAATATAACTGGAGAAGACCTACACTAGACATTAGACCCTAGGGCCCTCACTATAACCCAGAGAGAGAGAGAGAGAGAGAGAGAGAGAGAGAGAGAGAGAGAGAGAGAGAGAGAGAGAGAGAGAGGGGAACACATCCCCTGTTGATGTACAACTGATATTATCAATGTCAGCGGTAGCCAGACTTAACATGATCGCACAAAAGAGTTGGTGTACAACTGATACAAGCGATATTGACGACAAATACAGCATGCACCCAGATAGATTACTGAGTATTCTTTGTTGCAAAAAGTAAAATGCTTCTGAAGGAACAGCCACGCAAGGTATGAACTTGCAACGACAATGAAACTGACCTGAATGCGGCTGCGGTGGGCAAAGTCAGAGACAGCACGATGTTCAACCAAGCTTTGAAGCTCCCTTCTTCTTTCCCGCTCAATCCTGACAAGCAGATCTAGTAAAGCTTGTCTTCCACGAAGCCTCAACCTGTCTCTGCGGATATGCTCTGGCTGAGCATCCTCATTGCCACCAAGAGAACCTTCAGGAGTATGATCAACTTGAGCATTACCACCAGTGACTTGTTCCTCCCTCCGGCTACCACGAGATCCTCTCTGCTGGGTTGTCATTTGCATCCACTGCCTCACAATTCTCACCCTTTCACGCTCAGTTTCTCCAAGCAACTCTCCTCTAGTATCAGCATTCCTCTGGGTAACGTCAGATGAATGGTCATTCACTCCAGTGTCCATCCACGATCGGGCAATTTGCCGTACTCTTTCCCTCTCGCCTTCTCCTATGTCAGGAGATTGCTCACGACTAGAACCCTCATGCTCCATACTACCATTTTGTTGTCCCACTGTGCCATTAGAAAAGGTTCCATATTCATTCTCACTCTCACTAGCATCTTCCAAATTACCCTGATTTTCATGTACCTGGCCTTCCAACATGCTCACATGCGAGATATCCGCAGCGTCATCACTTCGCTGGTGCCTCAGTCTTTCCCTCACTCTCTCACGAGCTCGATCCAACACATGCTCGTCTTCCAACTCCCTCCACATTTGCAAGATAGATGAGGCCCGCGTACTGGGCCTCTCAGTGTTCCCCTGTAGCCTTGAATTTGGAGACTGTGATTCCCTCAGGAAAGAAGAATCAAGCATAGAAACTGCATGCAAACCAGCCAGCGCAATTAGCTCTGATTCTCGATTTCTCCTCTCAATGTTGGTAATCATCTCCTGTGCCTGGCGCGCAGCCCAACGGCTCAAAATCCGGGAATGTCTCCTCCTTGCAGCAGAAGACTCGGCCAGGTCGTCACCATCAAGATCAGACCTTCTCCTTCTTCTCACCAGCTGATCAGCTTCATCGTCCTCATCTTCAGTATTTCGAGGAGAACTACATGAGGCAAATGACATACAGTCATCCAAATGCCCCCGCATAAATTCCTCCAACCCCCTCTCAAACTCAGAATGAACGCCATCTACCACAGTGGCGCTCTCAGGCTTCTGTTGAAACTGCTGCTGGATATCTGTCATCTATACCCGATGTAATCTGACAAGATACACCACTAACAGAGCAAACAACCACAAAAACACCCAAAAGAAAAAGGAAGAACGAATTCTACACACGGTTCGGCCGTGTCCAACAACGGAAGTCAAAAGTTTCCCTCAATCACAACATAACTCCTTCTCACAAATCAATTGTCTTCAAACATGCGGACACCGTGTGCAAAATCATAACAAAATTATACCCGACCCCTAAATTGAGATCAACACTCGCCGCACGAATGGAAGAGTGCATCCCCATACGCATCAAACGAGTTGCTGCAAGCATTTCACCTGATCAAAATAAAGGCGCCAAGCATTATAATACTCTCCAACCAATCACACTAATTCAATAATATAAATTCCAAACGAGAGCCGCAGAGAAATCCAGGGAACAATTAAGTTCTGAAAATGGCAAATTCAAACACAATCGCAATAAATGAATAATAGATTGAGGAAAATCCAGGTGATAAAAGAAACCGATTGAGGAAAAAAATTAATGATGATAACGTACCGCCGACGCAAATCAAAGTTCTGGAGAATCGCGTCAGAATCGAAAAGAGCAAACCCTAGTTTTCTTCACCAACGTGTTTCCCGCTATGAAGATAGACAGAGGAAGAATAGAGCAAAATTTGGTTCCGAAGAAATAATAATAATATAAAAAATAAATACTTAAAAGAAAAGTTGCAGAAGCGGAAAGTAGGGAGAGGGATAGGAGAGGAGAAGAGGAGAGTGAATTTATAGGTATACAATGGAGAGAGAGCGACAAATGTACATTAATAATAGATACTCTCACCAGGTTAAAATATTATCATAGTATTTAAATGTATTGTTTAAAAATATTATTTTTTTATATTTGATCTTGAATAATGTTATAACTATTTTAATAAAATAATATATTACAATACTTTAACAATTCAGAATATAGTTATCGAACTATGTGTTTGATTATGTGTGTGAATGAATAAAGTGTATTCTGAATTTTAATTTGTGTCTTTTAATATTTTGAAGGTGAAGAAAGACCGGGAGTATTTTGGATGGTAGTTGACACGTGGGTCTATATCTCCTGATGATTTATATTTTCGTAATTTATATTTTTGATTTCACAGTAAGATAATTGATAGTATGTGAGATTTTTGGAGTGAAATAGGTTTAGGTTTTCGGATGAGATCCTAGTAGGCTAAAAGTGAGGTTAAAAGTAAGGCATCCAATCATGCGTTGACATGTGTACAAAAGCAAGGGGATACTGCAATTTTTTTTAAAAAAAGAATTGATTTTGTACACGTGGCGACGCGTGATTGGAAACCTCACTTTTAGCCTCACTTTTAACCTCCTAGGATCTAATCCGGTAGGTTTCGGATGAGATCCTAGGAGCTTAAAAGTAAGGTTAAAAGTGAGGCATCCAAGCACGCGTTAACACGTGTACAAAAGCAAAGGATACTGCAATCTACTGGTCACTTTTGCAGGATCTACTGGTCAATCTGATTGGGAAATTTTGATTTTTATCAGTCACAACTATCTCTCTTTGATTCCATAGGTCTCCCGTTGTATTTTTACGTAGTTATATGCTTGGAGCAAAGGGGAAATCTTTCACCTTGGGCTTTCACCGTCCCAGTCTTAAAGATTATGTGTGGAGGATGCAAATCAGGAACCAGACGGCCTCCTAAATTAGGGGAGATCTTACACAATGACGCACACAAGATGTCTCCCGCAAACCAGGCCTTTGGTCTAACAGCAAATGAACACCCACATTGTATGTGTCCCTGAAATCGAACCCTTGCCTTCTTAGAGCAAATCTCAACCCGAGTACCAACTGGACTATACCCTGAAGGCTACATAGTTATATGCTATTTAGATAGTTCAGGTGAGGTATAGCAATGACGATTAGTTATCTTGTATAGTTCTATAATTACTCATTTTCTAAAATATTGTCATAGTTTGAATTAAACATAATTTAATAAAGTTAAACAAATTTTCTCGATATTTTTATTTTACGTTGGTTAATTCAGATAAAGTGGAGAAATTATAAAGAATTAGTTGAAATATTAGCACAAAAATTTTGACAATTAAATATTACTATTTTTGAAAGTAGACCATGTAAAATGTCTAACACCAAGCCAAGTAAGATTACATCGAAATTGTTTATAATTTGTCGTTTTAGAAAAGATAAAACAGGATTATGTATCCGATGCCTAAAGTATAAAACTAAAATGAGGGTATAATCGACAATGACTTAAAACGCATGATCACCTCCATAAATCACTTTCTCCATTTTCGAGTTAGTATATGTCTTAATATATTCGACATTTGATTTATGTTTCAGCTATAGGCTTGCTTATTTCTTTTCTTTTTTCTAATATAATAAAGGGCGTTTTCAGTACACGATGTTTCTGCGTTTGCGCAGAATCTGATGAAAGGCCGGATCGTTTCGCAATCAGATATACACTACCTTATCCTACATTTTATGCAAGGGATGCTTCTACGGCTCCAAACCGTGACTTAAAGTCAAAAAGATCAACCGTATTAGTTGGTCCAAGAACCACTTTCTCCGTTTTTGAGTTAATATATGTCTCAGTATGTTCGACATTTGATTTATGTTTCAGCTGTAGGCTTGTTTTTTTTTTTTTTTTCCCCATACAATACACATACTTAATTGCATCGATATAACGAAAAAACGATAGTAATCTATTAAAGCTACTAAGAGTTTGACCTGAATATCAAATGGGTAACAGTGATAACTTACAGAGGTTCAAACCATTGAGTTAGAGCTGTAAATGAACCAAGTTGTTTGGTTGTTTGGTTTGTTTGGCTCGAACTCGAATTCGAACTCGAACTCGAACTCAGCTCGGATAAAAGGTTAATGAACAGAGCTTGAACACCTTTTTTCTGTTCGAATTCGATAAGTGGCACCGTTCGTTTAAGGTGTTCGGCTCGTTAATGTTGTTCGTGAGTTAAACGAACCAAGCTTGAATAATTAAATATGTTCGTTTAAATAAACGAATAAGCTCAGCTCGTTCGCTAAGTTAAATGAACCGAACTTGAACAACGCAATGATCGGCTCGTTCGGCTCGTTTACGGTCCTAGTAAATAGTATGGAGAAAGACCTCGTCCAAACATACACCTCAAGTATTTCAATTTCCCTCCTACCAAATGCACCTGAATCACAAACTCATGACATAAAATATCTTGCTGTCCTAATCAGCAGAAGCAACCAGAATAATTTCATTTTTTTTTTTGGAACGAAAGGAATTTCATGAGTATCTTAAATTTTAAATAGTTTAATTTAATATAGGATAAACAAATAGAAATAGTTCCCCTTTGCCTGGCCAAGGAATTTCAGGGTTATCAAACTTTTACTAATAAAACATTTTACCTACTTAACTATTTATTATAGTACTTTAATTATTAATATTTTAGAGGGCGAATTTTAGAGCAATTGATTTGTAACCTTGAGGTCACGAGTTCGATCCTTGGAAACAGACTCTTGCACAAAGTATAGAGTAAGGCTGCGTACATCAGATCACGAAGCGATCCGACCCTCCCTAGATTCTGCACAAATACGGAGTCTAGTACACCGAAAACATCCTTTCAATTATTAATCTTCTAAATACGCAACATCGATGTCACTGTGCAACTTTCTCCGATCAGTCATCTATGCAATATAGCGTCACTCTGCCACATTCTCCGGTCAGCTACTCAATTCGAAAAGTATCATTGCCCTTTTTAATACGGTTTAGAAGGGTTCGGATCTCTTAACCCCCACTTTTCTCACTCCTTTTGTGACCACGCGACACGTGGCATCAAGAGGAGACGGTGAGGCTAGATGAGGGTCACCCGCATCTAGCCTCACCGCCCCCCTTGTTGTCACGTGTCGCGCGGTCACGCGTCACCGCACCCCTTTGCGGTGAGTGAATCTTATCCCGGTTTTGAATGTCTAAACAGCTAAAAACCTTTCGGAACTTCAGATTTCTCCATTATTCTTCAAATGAGGTGAAATTCACTTCTATAGTGTTTTTTTCAATAAAGAAATATGAGATTTTGGAGATTGTACTAATCTTGAGTAACCATAAAACCGCTTGAAACGGCAATACATATCTTTTGAATCAAGCTAACTTACCCCAAAAAAAAAAAAGTTGTGGATATGTGCACATACAAGCCTAGACAGAATAAAAAATGAGGTACACATGAAAAGGTTAAGGGTGACTATTATAACAGATAAGATAAAGAGAGAAGAGACTGAGATGGCTTGTGCATGTCAAGAAGAGAGAGACGGAGCAGTAGAAAGCCTTATTGTAAGGGGGAAAGGAGTAAAGGCAGGCCCAAACTGACTTGAGATGAGCAGATTATGCATGACTTACTAGAGTTGCACCTCTCTGAGGATATGGTCCATGATAGGAGTTAATGGATACATAAGATTAAGGTTAAGGAGGTGTAAATATGATATAGGGATACCTTAGAATATACTTAGAGGATTAGATACTCCCTACAATTTAGTTTGACTTGCATTTTTTGTCTTTGTCTTTCAATTATTTGTGCATATCCACTATTATTAATATTTTAATATCGAAAGCTTTCTATTTATGTTTAATAAAATCTCATCACTAGTGCATTTCCTATTATTGTACTATCTATACAGGTATATATAGAGCCAGGGGTCTCACTGAAAGCAAACTCTCTATCTCTTGGGATGAATGTATTGTTTGCCTTCCTCTCATCCTCTCCATACCCTAGCGATAGCTTTTGATGTCGTTGACCGACCAAAAATATTACAACAAAAACTTAAGTTGATACACATTTTCTAAAAATAATGGTTGCTCAAATTATTGCCCTACGTAGTTAAAATATATTGGTTAAGGAATAGCTACTCTTAAATCACAATAAAATTATTATGCTATTATTATTATTATTAAAAGTTACTGTCTATATACCATGACTATTTAATCACCCCGAAAAAATCCATAAATATTTAATGCATACATAAATATTAAAATGACCATGTTATTAATATTGGAATGCATACTGGCTTTTCCATTTACCTCTTAAATAAAGGGTCGTTTTCCAAATTCCCTGTCGTGTCCTTCAACTCCCGTCTTATATGTCAATTCATTACTATTTTCATTATGAGAAAATGTAGAGAAACTTTTTCCACCCTTGATTTAGAGGACACCTATTAGGATTTTATCTTCTAGAAAATTCTTATTGTAAAGTCATTATTTTTTTAAATTTTTTTTTAGTATGCTCGAATGTGACACGTTTCCTTTACTCAATCCAACCTTTCGTAAAGCGATTGCTTTTGTATGGAATTCGAAGAATGAAAGTCTTTTTGAGGAAGATTATGCTCGACTTGAAATACACTGTATTGTTTGTATGATTTTTGATAGAGATCAAAATATTCGGCTAGCATAAGAGGTTGAATTTAGACATAGATTCAGATTAATATGATATTTGGTTTATATAGTAGCTGCTATGCTGATGTACATATTATGTTTTTTCAGTTAATACGTCCTCAGGACATAGTCTGATGGAAACAGACAACGGGGAATCGCCTTGAAAGAGGAAGGTTGTGAGTTCGACTTCCTCCGGGGGCATTTGTGGGAAATTCTATTACTTGGGCTCAATAATGTTGTATCCGTGTATATAACCTGCCATTTTGTCTGAATCTATCAGGTTCTTGATTTACATCCCGGAAGTGGCAGAGACTTTTACTGGTTGGGCAGTTAATACAAAGATCCATTTCCAAAAAAAAAATATCCAAAACTCCCTTGTCTCAATCAGTGTCTCTCACACTGTTTTACATTAACAAAATTAACAAATTTATTGTAATTGTGATATTGTTTTATATCAATAAATTTTTTATGGGTAAGAAGTTAGATATGCACATGCAACCAGTGCAACTTTATAGCATCTGATTTTTTCTCTTTTTTAAATTATTATTTTCATAAGTCGCCTCCATGGTGACCGTTGGCACAAGCGATGTTTAAAAGCTGGTCGAAACACATTACCATTTACTGGTCCAACCGGTTTAAATAGTAAATAAGAATATACAGTTGCCAATTATTCAATTACAAATATTTGAAATAAACTATGCTTATTAAAGAAACAAATAACTTTTCCATAAAGTTACAGTTTGGATATTCTGCATGTGTGTAATATTCAACAATGTCACATAAAATAAAACATCATAGAAACAATAAAAGAAAATAAAAATGCTTCGGCAGTGAAACTTTTCTCCTTTTTTTTCATTTTCAGATGTATCTCTTAAAAAAATAAAAACTTGGCCGAAACCGGTTTCATTGATTTCCTAATCTCTTTATATATATTATTAGCTTAATATGATAAAATTGAACCGATTGTTTAATAGTTTCCGGTTAAGCATTCAAGCCAGTTGGTCCGATTCGGTTTTCAAAACATTAGATAAAATTGCACTACATCGTGAGAATTTCACCTAATAAAATCATTTGCATAAGTCCGGAAATATGAAGACAAATCACAAAAATACATAGATAAAAAGCTTCAATAGAAGGAAAAGAAAAAAGCACATAACTAAAGAAAGAAAGAGATATCAAGAAATGGTTAACTAGTAAATGACACTATCTTATTTTCATTCATTTTCATCATGCGGACCAAGGACGAAATCCCTCGTCCTGGACTCCCATCCCACCCCATGTGGAGGAATGCAAATTAAGTGCTTAACGTATCGTAGGTTGGATGAGGTCTCACGCAATAACTCATAAAAGGTGACTCCTACAAACTAGCAGGAGCGGAACACCCCTCAAGGTGTCCCCTATAAACTAGCAGAAGTGGAGCACTCATACTATATGTACATGGATTCAAACTCTTGATCTTCTTGAGAGCAAATCTCAATTTGAGTATCAACTGTGGAGTATTTATTCATTTTCATCCTCAATTGCATGCACATGTTGTCCCCAATTTCCTAGAAGATATAATTAGCAAAGCTCCATCTTCAAGAAGCCATAAAACATCACTTCCATCACTCAACCTGTTGAATCTACCTTTCTTTGATGAGGGAGTGGGTTCTCCCTCCACCTGTACCAAAGGCCCCTTAACCAGATGGGATGTAAATCGAGGGATGTGCTCCACCGGCAGCCCTGCAAAGGGAGAGGACACTCGAGACTCAGCCAGCCCAGAATCAACCCTTGTAATATTTCAACAAAGATTGTCTCCACACGGACTCGAACTCGGGACGTCGGGGTTCTTGCCCCAATCACCTTTGCCACTTACCACTGGACTATGCCACTGGGGGCATTTTGAATCTACCTTCTTGGATCTACTTACCTTTGGTCTACCATATAGAATCAAATTGTTCTGTGATGATTTGCTTTTTTCTTTTTGTGGACAAATCACGTTTAAGTTAACTTGCATCTTGTAGATCAGTAAGTTAAATATCATGCGTATCCCACGTTGTTAGTAAAAGACATCCGATATGTTCAAAAATATTGTCACATCAAACATAAGCAATACATCATGTTTATGTTATTGTGTCAACTATGCATGTACATATAGAGTCAGTAGTCTCACTGGTAACAAACTCTCTATCTTTTGTGATTAATGTATTGTTTTCATGTCTCTCACCCTCCCTATACCTTAGCAATATCTTTTGATGTTGTTAGAATATAGTGGATATGGTTGTTGTTGTTGTTATTGTTTATGATCAAACATAAACATCAATTAAAATTAAGTTACAAATATATTTTATATATTATTTGTTGGAGTTTGATCATAAATGATATACAAATTATTTTGGTAAATTATTGTGTTAAACACTTTAAAATTTTGGTCTTAATTAATTGTTTGAACAACTATTTATTTAATCATATATGATAATATTTTTGAGATATGTATCATTAATCTTATTTAATATTTTACCTAACCTATAGTTACCGAAACCTACACGGTTCGGCGGTTCAACCGCTTTAAACATGGATATGACATTGAATCATCTAAAGATGCGAACATTTTTAAATCATCTTGCACTCAACTGATTAGCTTTGGCCCTAACCAATTGACATATATGTTAGCTTGATTGATCAAATAATTTAATTAATTTTATAAATGCTTACATATTATTTTATACATATGACATACAAACTGTCTCTAAATAATCTCTCTAGACATCTGTTTTATTTTCACTATCTTTCTTTTAGTTTATTAAGTTTATTCATTTTTTTTCTTTGAGTTTGTTAGGTCTATCCTACTCAACATTAACCCTTCACAAAAATAGATGAAAAGCCTATTAGTGCACATATGGCTGTTCTTTCTTATAGGAGGCTAATCATTTCTTACACATCACTATTCCATTCTCCTTCTCGAAATTATTCCCCTGACTCCCACCATCTCAGCCTCAAGGAACATTATAGAGGATGCAAATGAAGAGTCAAGCGGCCTCCTAAATTAGGTGAGGACTTACACAGTGATCCACACAAGGTGTCTCCTCGCAAACTATGCCTTCTAGCAGTGGAACAACCACACTGTGCGTATCCTTGGAATCGAACTCTTGACCTGTTAGAGCAAATCTCAACCCGAATACCAACTGGACTATACCTGGAGGCTCCATTCTCTTTCTCTTTATAAACGAAAAGTTGAGACCTTAACTAAGAAAGTTTCTACTGTTCCAACCTTAAAAACATGGTTAAAAATGTAAATCTGATACCTAACAGATACAAGCTCCAACAGTGCGATTTGCATGATTTCAATAAGCATTTCTCATATATAATCTGTCATGTGAATATCAATTGAACTAGCCTGAAGACTCCATTTTGGTTCTCTCATCATCATAGATGTTATTTTTCATGTTGATAATCGAACCATTGCAAAAGAATGAAACTTTAGCAAAGAATGGTCCACCACATGCAGAATTATGGGTTATTGCGTAGTTTAGCAAATGTCCATGGAAGTAGATAAGACGTTGCATCCCCAGTGAATAGTGGAAATTGAGTATGAAGGTGAAATTGCATTTTCTCTCAGATCCCTAAGCAAGAAGAGTCTTACCATATCAAACCAAATAGACCAAACAATTCATAAAATGGGCAAAGCAATTTAATGTGGCTACTGCACATGGTTTTTGCTTCTCTTATGGGAACATTCGGTTGTGGTTTTGCTTAAATGTCTTGACTTTTTCAGTTTAACTCATAGAGGAATCATTCTTCTCTAGTATCGAGTTAAAGCAAACATGACTCCAGGGTATAGTCCAGTTGGCACTCGGGTTAGAATTTACTCCAAAAAGTCAAAAGTTCGATTCCAGAGACACGCACATTGTGGTTGCTCCAATGCTGCTAAGCCGAAAGTCTGGTTTGCAGAAGACACATTGTGTGGATTGCTGCGTAAGTCTCTAGTATCCTCCACAATGCTAGTTTGGACTGGGACGGTGGGAGCCCAGGGCGAGAGTTTTCACCTTTTGCTCCAAGAGTTACAAACCTAGATCCAAGGGTTGGCAAAATTGGTGCAAGCAAATACCTAATGCTATTACACCATAACCCCCCCCCCCCCCCCCCCCCAAAAAAAAAAAAAAAAGGAAAGAAAGAAAAGAAAAGCCTTGGATCCGGACCATCAAAAAAATATGTTCCACTGCATAATGTAAATAACGTGATTTGAAATGTCAAATAATGTGATTCAGAAGAGGAAAGGAAATGTTAGCATGACTCGATGGAAGATTGCACTCCTCGGCAACTTTATGGTGATTAATGTAAGATATATACAAACATGAAATGAGTGACAGATGAACGTGTCAAAATAAAAGACTACGTATAATATTTCAATTTTTATTGATTAATAAAGAATTAATATAATACTTAATAGTTACTCATTATTCTTAGTAAACTTTACTAATACGTATCATTAGTACAGTAAATTCATGGTTTTTTTTCCTTTTGTATACCGTGTAACGTTAAATGGCACACAAAACCTAGGTGGCATAATTGGAGAAAATTCGAAAAATATAATAGTTTTAATAAAAAAAAATTTACAAATATGATACGCTTGGAAGAATTCATAAAAATAGACAAGTCGCGACGATGAATGATGCCACAGAGGGCCTAAGGCGCCTTCTGAATGTGCTTTTGACAAAACCAGCTTTCAACATCGGAAACCGTCTTTTTGGATGGTGTTTTAGGTGTTTAAGGCGTCATTCTGAATGTCACATTAGGTGTCTTAGGCGTCTTAGGGAATACATTCTATGTAACAGCGTTATTTCAATTCTAAAGATACCTTCAAATTTCTACTCATTTGCAATCTATAACCGCGTTACTACATTCCTATTTTGCAATCTTTACACAGTGACAATGGCGACAAATAATATAAAAAAATCCAAATTGCTTTGTATAACAAAGGTTAAACGATAAAATCACACAATGAAATTTTGTATGATCGTCCTTCCACGAAAATGATGAGGGTGTGAAATGACATCACATACACAGAGTTTAAAGAGCGAGTTGAATCCATATTAGAGCTGGATGTAGATATTGGAGCAATGAAGCTGGTATGTTGTTGCATATTCGAATCTAATGGGTCCGGTTACGTTTACAACTTGGCTAACATTTCTGACAAGGAAGACTTACAATCAGCTTTAAAAGTGCCACTTCGTTGTCCAACACCTCCAGCTGTGGAGATATATGTGATGGTGCGTGATGTTCTACCACCGATCGCAAATGTTGTTTGTGGTACTGTAGACGGAGACAATGTAGCAGGATCTTCAAATGTTGTTATTGGAAGCTGCTCATGACATGCAAATGTAGAAGATCAAACAAATATAAATTGTGGAGAAAGTGTCAACGACGACCATGATGAAGAAAAATTCGAGGACGATGATGAGGACAATGAAGATCAAGAAGATGATTTGGAAGACCTGGCAGATGAGGAGAACAAAGAAAAACTGTCTCTCAAAGAAATACCTCACTTTAACGAAAAACATTACGCTTTGGGAAACTACGGGCGACCAGAAGACACGCTCATTCATGGTCGCGGCGGGCTTGTACATCGTCTGTGGAAGTAGAGTAAACTTAATCACATAGAAAAGACGATGTTGTTTAAAACCAAAGAAGGTGTACAACATGCTGTGTAATTATGGTATG
Source organism: Eustoma russellianum (assembly GCA_036186865.1). Classification (NCBI taxonomy): domain Eukaryota; kingdom Viridiplantae; phylum Streptophyta; class Magnoliopsida; order Gentianales; family Gentianaceae; genus Eustoma; species Eustoma russellianum. The sequence continues at coordinate 4,655,954 of AP025054.1, forward strand.
TTAAGCATATAGATTTTTCAAGGTTGTGACAAGCACGGAAAAGTATTAGTACGTCAGGTGCGCACACTGAAAGACCCAAAATTTTCATTGGCGTCTTAGAGCAAGTCTGAGGCAAATACATAACCATTGGGAGATTAGGATTCTCCATAATTTCCATAATTGTACAAATGTTAACATCACATCGGATCACATGAATGTTAATTTAAGAATGGATGGAAGGATGATTAGAGGACACATTAGCCAAAAATAGACTTTGGAACTCAAGATGTTCGTGAATATATAAAAGATAGCTTGAATGTGGACATCAAATACAAAAAGGCTTGGCATGGTAAAAAAAGAATCCATAATGAAATTGGTGTACGGTGATTGGTAGAAATCTTTTTGTGATTTGCCATGGTTGTGATAAAGGCATCAAACAAAGAGACCATAATCAGTTGGAAGCATGATCCAGACTTAAGTACTGTCGATCCAAAGGTGATTGGAGTAGTTTTTGGGCATTCTGATCGTCAATTTTGAGGTTTCAACATTATCGTCTGACGATATCAATAAACGATGCGTATTTGCATAGTAAGTATAGTGAAAAAATGATTGGAGTTGCGGTTTATGTTGCTGATCGTATGTTTCCAATAGCTTATGCGATTGTTAACGAGTAGAGCGAACATAATTGGGGGTGGTTGCTTTGAGATATCTGGAAATATATTCTTGGCGACATGCAATGTATATGTCTGATTTCAAATCGATCTATGGGAGTTCAGGCCACAATTCGAGGAGATCCTACTTAGCAACCATCTTATGCATACAATAGATATTGTCTCCTTCATATCAAAGCAAATTTTGCAGGTATGTATGCTTACAACTAATTTATGCATATTGTAGGTATTATATTCATAATAAGTTGTTTAGGGCGTTTAAATTTCGTGTTCCGTAAGAAAATTTCCTAGTAAGGTTTTGAGCAACATTCTCTGGAGACCTATAATTTAACACAAGGAGCATAACTTTGACGAACGTATGCAGAAGTTGAAGGAGATAAAATAAAGACGCATACAATTATCTTCTACAGATGCCATTTGACACATGGACACTGGCACACAATGGGGGTAAAAGATATTATGTGATGACAACCAATTTCTCTAACTCGTAGAATAACATAATCAAAGGGGTTAGATATTTACGAGTTAGTGCATGTGAATAAGCGGTGTTCAAAAAGATGGTGAAATTGTTTGATGATAAGCGACAAGAGGCATCCTCACATTTAGCCGCATAGGACATATGGTCAATCAAGGTGCAACAACGGTATATTAAAAATGAAAGAAATACAGAAAAGCACAAGGTGCAAGCATATGATATGAGAGAAGGTCGATACAAGGTTGTAACTCGACGTAGATGAGATCGTGCTGGTGTTTCTCACACTGTAAACATAAACAACAAGACTTGCACATGTGGAAAAATTCCAGCTTTACCATATGACTTGCTCACATGCTATGAAGGTATGTCAAAATATGCATACTGTAGCGGCAGAAATTGTTCCCTCATTTTACTCTTGTCATGCAATGTTAGAAATGTACAATGTTTTGCTTCATCCTATTCTGCACACAACGTATTGGCCTACGGCTCTATTCAGACTTGAAAGTCAATACGTTCGTAGAAAATGTAGTCACAGCATACCACAATCAACCAGCATTCACAGAGAGATGGATCACCACAACTACAATCAAAAGTTTGGTTTTTGTAAACAAGTAGGCCACAACAGTAACACTTGTCCTACTGCACAACAGCTTGCTTTGGTCTTATTATTATTTGTAATGTTTATGTTCAATAAATAAATTTTCATATCCTATGTAATGTTTTTGTTCATGAAGTAAATTGTATACTATGTAACATTTGTGTTGAATAAATAAATGATTCTTAGCCCTTTAAGCTCGTGCAGTTTTATTTTTTACATGTTAGGGTTATGGTCTACATAATAGGGTCACAGTTAGAACAAATTGGGTTAGCGTTAGAGTTAGGGTTAGGATTAAGGTGAGGGTTAGGGCTAGGGCTAGGGGTAAAGTAACGGTTACGGCTATGGGTAAAGTTAGGATTAGGGCTAGTGTTAAAGTTAGGATTATGGGTTACAATTAACAAGAAAACACACAAAGCATAACATTTGTCATACAATAACATATGCTTACCACATTTATTATTATTAATGATACAACACACAAAGCATAGACTAAACACTTATGTCTATAATTACATTTCAACAACCGGTCATTTTTAGGAGTTCAATAATTTCTTTGATGGCACATCTGCCTTTACAAGCCCCATCCTCAATGCTATTTTGAGCCTTTTTAGTAATAGAGTGTATGGTGAACGTTATCATTTATAAGCAACATGTCAATGCTTATCTCAGATTTTTATCAGTGTATAATGTAAAGGCATCCCAATTAAACCCTCCACGTTTGTTTGAACCTAAATGCGGCCATATACAAACGATTTCATGGCCAATTTTATATTTGCCTTTTTCGATAGCCACCAACACACGCCGAGTAAATTCATCTAATGTTGTGTTTTTCAAAACTTTTAAGACAATAGGATCAGACTCCTTAAACATGCAAAACAGATGACTTCCATTTTCTTGTGCACTACAAAAATAATTATATTTAAATCAATGTAAATTCCAGATGGTGGTGTTAAATCCGACTAAAGTTGGGACTGATTTATGGATGCGTTAGCACCTAAGATGCCGTTGTGAATGGTATCTTAGGAACCATTCTAAATGGCAACATGGCTGCATTCCGGCTCCCTTCTGGCTTTTAGGGCTCTTACAGCGGTTTTCAGGTGTTGAAAGCTGGTTTTGTCTACAGAATGGCGCCTTAGGAGTGCCCCTAAGACGTCATTCTGAATAGCGCCATAAGAGCCTATAAGGCGGCATGCACATTTGGGCCTTACCTTTTTTTCAAAAAAAAATTCTAAAAATACCTATTTGTGAAATTTCTTCTTAAAACTACAATATTTTTCAAATTTTTCCAGCATAATTGACATGCGAAAGCAGCATCAAGAAATGGAAATGCAGATGAAACAAGTTTGAAACACTTTATATTGTTAAGAGTCGCAATATGATAGTGTAAGGACATCCGCATAACAATTAACAAGTGTACTTACTCATTTGAAAATATATCATGAAATGTCATCACAAATCCCTCTCCTCCCCCCCCCCCCCCCCTCCTCTTCTCTTTTTTCCTTTTAGAGTTGGGTCTTGAAGAGGAGGGAGATGGGAGGCCAGGTTGCATCAACTTCAGACATCAAAGCTGGCATGCAGGTATTACAGAAAGGATTAGAGAGAGAACCAGAGGTCGCAAGCAATGGGGAGATAACAGGAGTGAAATGGAGACCAACTAGCCGTGGGAACTTCTCAATCCACACTGCATATGATATCCCACAAGAGGCTGGAGGGATGACATCAATCGAGGCATGGGAACAAATCTAGAAACTCAAGGGCCCCCAAAGATATAATCTGTTACTATGGCAGATTAGAAAACCTACCAACCGGAAGCTTCCTTGATAGAGGAGGAATCAATGTTAATCCAAAATGTGTGATATCCAAAGAGGAAACCGAAACACCAATGCATGATTTTCGTTATTGTCCAAAAGTGAAGTTGCTGTGGGAAATATTACTGCCTGATACGGAGAACAATGTCAATAAGTGGCTGGATAGAAACATCAAGCAGTGTTCTCATTTTACCTGTTAATACCATTAACTGGTGTACTTTGTTTAGAATAGCAGTGTTTAGGTTTTGGCATGAAAAAAAAAAAAGAAAACTGTACATGGTAAGATTAACAAGCCAATTCCTAATTATGTAGTAGCCTCCTCTATTTTGAATCAAGCAGGAGACATAGTGAAATAGAAGGCGGCTGGTAGGAGAGTTGTTTAATTTAGGAACAGCTTCCTCACAGGCTACTGCCTTTTTGGTTCTGAGGACAGCTTCCTCACAGGCTACTGCCTTTTCCTCACAAGCTACTGCCTTTATGCTTTGCTTTCATTCTTGGTTAACAAAGACTCCCTTTTTTGACCGAAAAAAGGAAGACCAAGAATACTTGAAAACTCTAGAAAGTGTTAGAGACAGACTATAATATACTGGTACTTTTCAACAGTACATGCATCTTTAAGGTGAAGGCAACAATCAGCCGTGAAAATCTCATGCAGTATTGATTGAGCAGGCGTGTCGCAGACTGAAACAGGTAAAGGGAATACTTACAGAAGATCAATATGCATGTGGCAACCTACAGGATTTCCGAAAAATGTTATCCTAAAACAACCACATTTCATGGATTTGAAACTTACCTAATGGTCTGCAAAAGGTGGCACCGTTATCATCTCCAGATGAGATTGTCAAGGGCAGAGAAACGTGGGAAAGCTGCCTAGGCGACTGTCCAGAGAAATATAGGATACGCAGTCGTGAGAACCCGCTCCAAACTTCCCGTGTCTGCTTGACTGCATAATTACACGAAACATGTAGGTATCAAACGGAAATGGGCAAATGGAGCCAAAAGCATGATTATATAAGACATTTTTACAGTGAATCAAATACTGTTTCGTGTAATATGATACCAATCATCTTCAGACTAGCTAAGGCAGCCTAAACCAAACATACTCCCTCTACAACTAAAACCTTATGCTTACCAAGCGAACCTTCTTTGATGCTCGGTACTCAAAGGAATTGTGAACTATAGGAAAGCCTAAAATCTACCGTTGCTAGGAGGGCATGGAGCACTCACCCACGTCTGAACTCCTCACTATCAAGAATAACCATTTCTCACTTTCAAAGTTTCAAGAATAACAGCTGCACTGTTTCTGGCTTTCAAGTAAAACCATCTCTTTGTACGAATTCACCACATACATGCACAAGAAGCACCTTAAGCGAATAATCGATACTGTAGAAGGCACTCCGTAACACAAAACAAAGTCATCCTTCCAGATTGCAAGAAGCAAATATCTTGTGGAGTAAACTAAGGAAGGATCCAGCATCTCAGTAGTGCCCTGTACTGACATCACTGACCCTAATAAAAGAAGAGCGATAGTTATGTTTGTTTTATCACATTCAAGCATTCAGTGATTGACCAACCAAAACTTAACGAACAAAAAAGCTGTTTAATTAGAATTTTCCAGTCATAGTTTCATAGGTAATGCTAAAGCTGTCAACTTTGCTCCATAATCCTCTCTCTTGCAAACGCCTTTTGCTAGAAAAGGGATCATGCAACCAAGTCAGCCTGAAAACTAGAAGAATGTTTTCCGCTCCCCAAAAAAATAAAAAAATAAAAAATAAAGGAGGCAGCCCCCTTTTCTTGGAGCTGTGCACAAACGCAAATCCTCCAAATAATCATTGTGTTCACTTCCACTTTTTACAACAAAAACAACATTACCCCACTGCCATATAGGCTCCCGCATATGGCGGGGTATGGGGGATCGGATGTACGCAACCATACCCATGTGTTAGAAACACACAGAGGTTGTTTCCCGATGACACATAATGATGCGTAAGATTCGCCGATCAACTGCTACTTCACAATATAAGAAGCGCGGCCAATTTAGTAAAAGATAAGAGGCAAATTAGTTGCCATATTTTGTTGTGCCAACCATGATTTTATGCTAGAAATTTGCAATGTTGGGGTCAGAGTAGCACATATTCTTCCATGGTGACTAAGAATATTTGAGCCAATATATTAGAACTTTTTATTAAGGTAGCTCAAGCTGAGTCTAAGTTACTATTGACTTAGGAATGCAACAACTGAAATCATTTTGGGTTTAGGAAAGTAAAGAGTTCTTTCTCTGTGCCTAGCCATAGAAGGATTTGTATTGAGCAAGTTGTGCCATATGAATAGCTAACCTTCAAAGGTGAATTGCTAAACAACAGTGTTTCACCCTTTAAAGGGTGTCCATACCTTCCTGCTATTTTGTTGTTCCAGTCTTCTTCTTAACGATTTGTTATATGTCCAAAGCTTTTTCACCCTCTGTAACACCTAGCAAGGTCTTCCATTCCTCCGTTTTTTTTTCTCTTTTTGGCCTGAATCAAAATGTATCAGGCCACTAGTTTATCTGCCCTCTTTTGCTGCATATAATAAGAGGATAACATTCAAAAGCCAATGCATGATATTTTCAATGCTGAAAGCAGGATTACTTGCTATAAACCAACAAAAAGGAAAATCATGCACATTATACAGCTTCCAACAGCATCAGCAGTTCGTGAATACAGGATCAAGCTCCACAAAAGATTTCTAAGGCACAACTGAAATAAGTATTAGTTGGAGCAACACAAAACACAGCAGACTTTCATTGCAAATTTACAGAAATTAAACAATTTAACATAGAATATTAGTTACCAGGACAATTATAAATGAGTATTAGTGCACCATAACATCCTCTTTTCTGTTACGAGCATAAAAATGAAAATGGAAACAGATCTACTAGTTGGTTTGAGAAACTGTCATCTTACTCAAATGTATGCCAAACGATTTCATCATATTCTGACCCGGGGGGGGGGGGAGTATATATATATATATATATATATATATATATATATATATATATTAAAAAAAAAATTGGGGAGGGGAATCGAACTCGAGACCCAGGATTGGGATAAATGCTACTCAACCGCTAGACCTAAAGGTTTTTCGCTATATATATATATATATATATATATATATATATATATATATATATATATATATATGTATATATATATGTATATATATATATATATCCCTCTCAAATATTATCCCCACTAAAAAATTCAGAGAAAAACATACCGCACCTTCATCTATATGAAATTCCCAAACCACACTAGAACCTCAGGATAGAAATGCAATTTCCAGAGTACTAACAAGACTTGGTATAAAATGTATCATTCTCAGCAACCGCCAATTAGAAACTGAACCTAGAAGTTCTAACTCAGCTATCAGAAACAAAAGCGTAAAAGAGTTTATCATGCAGGCAAAACAAAGAGCAAAGGTTCAAATATCAAATAGGGACCTTACATGTACATTGCAAGACAAGTCCGATATCACATCCCATGGGCTGCCCCTCCACTATCAGTAGCAAAACCTAGCAAATTTCAAAAGCAAAGAGCCATAGGCATAACTCACTAAAAATCTCATTGCATTTGCTTACAAGACACTATATGCTGCCAGTTTAATCATACGTTAATTCAAGAGATCAAACTCACTAACTACACCTATCACTGTCAAGTAAGATTCATTCAAAAAAAAAAATTACCCAAAATCGATATGTTTGAAACATCACTAGATTCCAAAAAGTCACACTTCAGGAACAAGACAAAGAAAACAAACGGAATTCAAGTTGGGACAATTGTCAACGTTTTAAACTAGCATACGCCACAAGCATGACGTCAGTAGTGACCACCGAGTATCTTACATTGAATAAATCACAACTTATATCCAACGTGAACCTCAACAAATATGGACAAATACCGCAGAAAGCATAGGCAATACTAATCTTGGATGCAAAAAAATCAGATCCAACCACAAGGACCTCCGCCGTGTAGACCAAAACAACTTAGCGGATGATTAAATCAAGTCAGTCGCTAACTAAAATGAGAAACCCAAAGACCTGTGCATACAAGACCACGCGTTAACTCATTAGTATCAAAAACCAAATTAAGTCTAAGCCCAAATCCACTCCACTATATGAGACCAACGGCAAGGATACGCAATCCTTATCACTTCACCACAAATGCACAAAAGTTTATCCATATTCATTACGTCATGTTTCAGAAATTAAAGAAAGGAAAATAACAAGAAGTATACCCATTATATACCAACATCAGCTAAATCTAACGCTAAGGTCTTAGGAAAGTCAGAATCAGTGAAATAATAATTCCATCAAAGGGATAGAGAAAATAAAAAACTAAAAAGGAAAATATAAAATTAAAAATGAAAATCAAACACAGAAAACAAAAGAAAAATAGCAAACGAACCGAAATTCCGAAGAAACAAAATTATACATTCATAACCAACCGATAATGTCCGCAAGCAACGGATTCCATTAAACATCTTTACATCCATAAACCACAGCAGATCAAACCAAAAAAAACCCTAAAAAACAGAACATAAAAATAAAATCCACGAAATTAAAAACCCTAGAAATCATCCTTCTTCATCTTCAAGAACTAGTGAATTTGGTGACAGCCTTAGTGCCTTCAGAAACAGCGTGCTTAGCCAATTCACCAGGAAGCACAAGGCGAACAGCAGTCTGTATTTCCCTAGAAGTGATAGTCGGCTTCTTATTGTACCTCGCCAACCGAGAAGCCTCCTGAGCCAATTTCTCAAAGATATCATTAATAAAGCTGTTCATGATCCCCATGGCCTTGCTGGAGATACCGATATCAGGATGGACTTGTTTCAGCACCTTGAAGATGTAGATCTTGTAGGTCTCAGTGCTCTTCTTCACTCTCTTCTTCTTTTTGTCTCCGGCGGCTGCTCCTTCTTTCGGGAGTTTCTTCCCAGCCTTTGGCTTCTCCGATGGGGCTTTCTCGGCTGCCGGTGCCTTCTCCGCTGCCGGAGCTTTCTCTGCGGGTTTCTTCTCGCCTTTCTTGGGGGCCATTTAGAAAACTTTTTTTGTGAAAAGAAAAAAGCGAAGAACTTTTGGGACTGTTGAAGTAGATATGTAGTTTGTGTGAAAGAAAGAGAGGTTAGTATTTATAGGGGAGGAGAGGTGTTCTCTGATTGGGGAAGACTAAACGGCGAGGATTGTAATCTGTAGCCGTTGGTTGGATACTAGTATAAAGAACGGTGGAGATTTGGGATGAGAGGAAGAGTGAAGTTTGTTTTGAAATTCAAATCTAGTACGCTTTCTTTGGTGGACTTGGAGCCCAATTTTTTGGCCTGCTCTTTCCCGAATTTATTTTTGATAAATGCTCTCCGAATTAGGAAATTGGTTTGAACCTAAACTTATTGATCCATAACATATCAAGTTGATGTAACCTAACCACAAACTTTTATTGCTTTAGTAAGTATTATTTTTTTGTCTCAAAAATATTGTCACATTTAAAAAATAAATTGCGACAATATCTTTTTTCAAAAAAATACTTACCTTACCTTATTGATCCATAACATATCTTATATCGTGTCTTATCCTAATACTATAATCTACATATGGCATCATAAAAAAAAGGTTGTACCCAACCAGTAAGAGTCTCTACCGCTCTCGGTCTCACAGTAAGTGTAGGTATGTAAATCAGGAACCTGATAGATTGAGACAAAAAACATGTTATATATACAGGTACAACTCCATATTCCAGGTTCCTGTACCTCCATACTCTCGGTCCCACAAGAAGTGTAAGGATGTAAATCAGGAACCTGATAGATTCAGATAAATAGCAGGTTAGGAACCTGACAAAGGGCAGGTTAGGAACCTGATAGATTCCGAGTGTATGGATGTAAATCAGGAACCTGATAGATTGAAACAAAAGACAGATTATATACACAGGTACAACTCCATACTCCCGGTTCCTGTACCTCCATACTCCCGGTCCCACAGGAAGTGTAAGGATGTAAATATACTCTCGGTCCCACAGGAAGTGTAAGGATGTAAATCAGGAACCTGATAGATTCAGATAAATGGAAGGTTAGGAACCTGACAAAGGGCAGGTTAGGAACCTGATAGATTCCGTGTGTAGGGATGTAAATCAGGAGCCTGATAGATTGAGACAAAAGACAGATTATGTACACATATACAACTCCATACTCCCGGTTCCTGTACCTCCATACTCTCGATTCTTGTACCTCCATACTCCCGATCCCACAGGAAGTGTAGGGATGTAAATCAGGAACATAATAGATTCAGACAAATGACAGGTTAGGAACCTGACAAAGGGCGGGTTAGGAACCTGATAGATTCCGACAAAGGGCTGTTATATACACGGGTACAGTATTATAGAGCCCAAATAATGGAATTTCCCACAAATGCCTTAGAATTTTCCACAAATGCCTCCGAATGGATTTGAACTCTCAACCTTCCTCTTTCAATGTGATTACCTCTTGTATGTTTCCATCAAGTTATGTCTTAAGTACGTCACCATAGCTTCTACTTCACAACTCCTACTTGCTTGTCTCATCACGTGTTTCGAAGTTTGGCATACCTTAATATTAATCCAGTAAATATACCTTAACTTTCATATCAAATTTATCGATAAAGTGATATACTTTCCACATATCAACAGGATTTGACTCTTACAACATTTGAACACTTGATACTTCTTTGAAATTCTTATCTCTCAATGCAGGTGCTTCTTTTGAAAACATTTATCAAATTGACACATAAAACTGCACGCAATCACAAATCTTAAACATGTTCTTCAAAATCGTAAGTTTCGTTTTTAAAGCATGTTATATGTTGACAATTGTGATGCCAGGGGAAAAATCAGAGCAATGCAATGAGAATCACAATCAAAACACACAAGTCAATGAAGAAGAATATTTCTGTATTTAATGTATTTTATTGTACTTAATTACATTCTTAAAATAGGGTTAGTGATTATACTATACATGGATAAGATTGTGTATATTTGAAATCAATGGAAAAAACTTTCATTCAAATCTAACAAGATACCGAAGCGTGTTTCATCGTTGCTTTTCGTCATTATTCGGTTCAAATAGTTACTTCACCCAAACAATCAACTGCACCAACCAAACCCACAAATTCCTTTGAGCCAGATGGCATTCCGTAACATAGCCACTCAATAGACAAATTGGGGCTCATAAAAGCCTTCATCACCGTCCCAAATAGTACCTTTCTCGGCCATACCCTTCTCAACCAGAAAATGAAACAGATCAAGAACATCCTCAATCACGTCCAAGCCAAAGCAACCTACAATCAAACCATTAAACTATATCAAATATCAACGATAATCCGAACACAAAACACAAGAAACTTTGTTGAATAATTGATTATTCAGCTAGCAAATTTGCTATGAAATAGGTTAGCGTACAACTAAGCCAAATAAATTCTGAAAATTTAACATTAGAGATCAAACTTAATGGGGATAATTATCCAGTATGGACAGTCCTAATGAAGAAAGCAGTACAGGGGAGAGATAGGAGCGTCTACATTAGGGTTCCTCGTCCACTCTTACCCACGGAACCAAAATACACGCATTAAGAGAAGAATGACCAATGCATATTTACATGGTTGATTCAAATCATTAGATCCAACATGGTAAACAATATATCTCAATATTCAACAGCTAAGGTCTTGTGGGATGGCCTAGCCACCAGATATTGGTAAGTCATCAATTCCTTACAGGTGTTTGGTTTGCATAAACAAGCAAACTCAGTTTGGCAAGGGTTTGATTCATTTGAAAATTGCTGGAACATATTTCAGAGGGTTTGAATGTCAATCGACCGAACGGATTCAAACCCAATGAAAGATCTCCATGAGATCGTGAGTTACAATCGAAAAGTCTAGTAACAAAGATTCCCTGCTGAACCGAGACAAGGCACCGCTGCCGTGAGCATCTATTTAGATGCCAACACAAGTCATGACAGCCACAAAAATCACGACGACGATGGACAGACATAAAGGAATCACGACGACCAAAAAGAAGGGGAGAGACAGGTTCAGCAGAGGAAGCAAGAAATAAATGAGGCCGAACATTGATTCAAGAGGTATTATGGTTGGGTTTTTTAAACCCAACCCTCCTTTTTAAAAACTACAGATACATCCCCATAAGTTTCTAAATTTATAGATATGCCCTTTAAATTTACATATATACTCAGTTTATGAATTTACAGATACACTCTCTAAAGTTTCTGAATTAACAGATACATCCCCTGGAGTTTTCAAAAATTACATTTAGCCCCTTCCTCCAATAAAATAAAAATTACAGAAACACCTTTAGAACCTAAAAAATTGCCAAAAGTCCCCCATACAAGCTCCACCTTCCATGTGCGTCTGGAAAAAACCATGAGTATATTATTGAATGTGGAGTCACAAATACCATGACTTACGACTCTCAAGAATTCATCCAATTATCCACCTCAAGAGAATCTCATATAGAAATGGCCAGTCGAGAATCAATACCAGTTCTAAGAGGAGGATCTATTGATTATCTCCAACAATTGAAATTGAATAATTGTCCATATTTTGTCCTTCAAATTTATTGTCGTTGAGCCAACACAAAGGAGTTCAACTATATTTTATTCATGTACCTGAATGTTTGCATTTTGCATGACATTCATGCGAAGGAGATAATTGGACGTGTTAATGAGCAAGGAGGCTTGTACTATGTTGATGAGGTAGTTCAACAAGGTCGATATATACTCGCTCATAGGATGGTCGATCGGCAGTTGTGGTCATGGCATCACCGGCTAGGTCATCCTTCCTTTAGTTACCTAAAGTTGTGTTTTCGATTTTATTTACAAATAAAACAATTCATGGTACTGTGAAACTTGTATACGTGCAAAAAATCATTGGGGTTACATTTTCATTGAATAACACTCGAGTTGACGATATTTTTCACTATTAAATTCTGATGTATGGGGACCTACTCCATGTCCTACTCCTTGCGGTTTTCAATACTTTGTGATTTTTGTGGACGATTTATCCTGCGTGACCTGGGTATATTGAAACACAAATGACAAAGATGGATTGTTATATTAGTCTGTAAAAGCAATAGAAAGAAGAATGAGGGTTGATTGGAGTTTAAATAAGCAAGAATAGTTTGACACATGACGTGGACCGACATGTGGCTGAAAACGTGAAGCTGAGTATTCAGCCTGACTTCGATCGATCATATCGATCGATTGAAGTGACTTGGATTGATCAGCTTGATCGATCGATGTACCCTGGATGCAAAGTTGAAATACACTATCCAACATTGATCGATCGATGTGAATTCCATTGATACTTCGATTGATCGAATTGGCTTAGATAAAAAGCTGGAGCACATTGTGTAACTTCGATCGATGACATCGATCGATTGAAGTGGCCAACAGGTGTGACTTTTCATCTAAAGTTGCAACTTAGCACCAATGGACATATCCAATCACTCATGAACGGTTTTGGGCGTCTGAAATGATGTTCAATGGTCTATAAAAAGGCTTAATCTCAAGTTCATCTTTGCATTCAATTTCTTCTTTCTTCTCTATACATTCTCAATTTAAAGTTCATTTGGGTTTCCATCTTATGGCTGAAATAAGAAACTTCTGGCTTGTTGTATCTTATGAGGAAACTTGCTTATAATCCTGTAGCAACTAACAAGGATAAATATTCCTTACGAAAAATGTATAAACACGTCTCGAGCAATTTCTCTCTACTACTTCTTCTACTCTCCTCACTCGGTTCATTTCCTAACGCTAAGCATATCCCATTTAAATTTTGCCCAACATACTACATATGTATTCTTATATAGCATAGTATTTTCTCTAAAATAACCATAAATAATATATAATACATTGTATGGGCTTAAATTATACACAATAATGGGTAATACATTTATTCTATTTATACCTTTGTTAGTTTTTCTTAATAACAAAAATTGGGCTTCATAAAGACTGAAGTTTTTGGTGTAAGATATATATGATCCTTATTTTTCATTGAATGCATGTTTCCAACGCAACTTTTAGCACTATAAATTACTTTATTTGGAAAAAAAATCAGTTTGTTTTATTCTACAATAGTATCGAGTACCTCAACTCCTCAAGTAGTATGAAGATTTTGTTGAAGAAATGTCTCAGTTATTTTACTTATTATGTATTTTGGCACATTGGTTTAGTAAATGATAAGTCGGAAACGATAATACTTGATCGTGTAAAGGATGATAAATTTAGAGCAAACTAGCAAATTACAGCTGACTATTTTATATTAGTAAATGCCTTTTAATATATACACAGATTCTTAATATGGATTGAGACAATTAAAATAAAAGATGGTGTCGGGCCGGTCTGAATTCGGCCTAAAACTCTCATGGCCGAATTTGGAATTTTATGAGCTTTGTAGGCCCGAACTTTAATTGTAAATCTAAAATTTTATAACAAGCCAAGCTTAAACTTGCCAAAATGCATCTCACAAAACCGGATTGACATGTTTATTCACCGTGTCTTCATGCTTTGCCGTTGCAACAATAACAACATTATCTCATTGTTTTAGAGGTTTCCGTCTATGATAGAATATTGAAGAATGGGTTGGATGTACGCGACACAAAAGTTGTTTCCTGATGACCCATTACGTCAAGATATGTCGATCAACTGCTACTTCACAATATAAGAATTGAATCAAATTAAGTAAATCATTTTGCTTTATTCTATCATGTTACAAAATCAAAAAAGAAAAATGTGTCATTGACTTTCAAGATCTTCTTCACGTAGTGTGTTTATGTCATTGTCGGTTTGAAATATGATGAAGTATTTAAAGTCGTTTAAGTTAAGGAAACAATTTTTTACTCTTTGGTACTGACAATGATTCTTAAAAACATGTGCTTCAACAGTAATTATTTTCTGTACACTAAAAAAACAATAGTATCTTATATAATTGTATTCATGTTTCGTGTACAATTAAAAAAAAAGACTAAATAAAGAATAAAATTTTTGAAGAGGAAGAATTGTGATATAAGTCAAAATTACATAAAACATGATTATAGAAGTGGCTGCCAATTAGACATAGTTCAAGTATCTAGAACTGATGTCACAACATGAAAAAATTTCGACTTCAAAGATTTACATTTATTTATGCACTAAATATGTATTATATCATATATATTATATAACACTAGACTATGTGGTTACATGTATTAAATTATTACGTATAATGAAAATTCATAGTTACCAATTGCCATTATCGTTACTGTTGCCTGTCCCCAACTTTGGAGTATTAGGTTTTGCGCGGCCGGTGTATTAATTTTTTACGTTTTTAAGGTTTGGAGAAGCCATATATAATAAGCAACGTGTTTGGTCATAGTTACCAATTGCGATTATCGTTAATGTTGCCTGTCCCCAACTTCGGAATATTAGGTTTTGCGTTGTCGATGTATTAGTTTTTTGCGTTTTTAAGGTTCAGAGAAGCCGCATATAATAAGCAACGGGCTAACCAAACCCAGGATCCAGAAGAACTTCACCTTTGCACACGTCAGCAACCCGATTTCTTCACATGTTCGGTTCTGTTGCTTCCCCCTCCTTCCCTCTTCCCCTCTCCTCCATCACCCTGCAATCCACCCATTGCCAACACCAGCACATTAGCTCAAACCATTCTCCTCTATAGCATTTTTTCAATTCGGATTTTGGCTTGCTATTTCGTTTTTCTCTCTCTTGTTTCTGCATTTTTCAAATTTCCTTTCTGTATATCCAACTATAGATAAATGGCAGAGGATGGAGAGGATTCTCGACGCGCTGGAGACGCTAATGGTAATCCGAGGCATTTGTCTTCACCTCCCAAATCTCCTCCTCATTCTCAAGGTGAGTGTGGGAAATTTTCCGGTTACGGATCTGTTCATTGTTCTCTCCCTTCCGGTGGCGCTAAGTATATTGAATTTTTTTTGTCTTTGAATGTGGCTTTTTGAATGACCTTTTGAATACGTAATGATTAAGATAGAACTATTCGGAGCCTACACTGAATCAGTTGTGCTTTGATTAATCTAGTCCGATAAGGTGGTTTGAACGCATGATCTGTTTGGAATTTCGTTATTTCACTGCTGTAATAGTTAATTTTAAGTTTCCATAGTTCATTTTGCGGTTAAATTATGTGTCTTTTGAGTTCTTTTTGAGACGAAAACATATCTTTCAATGCGAGAGCTTAAAAGGCTTTCACCATTTTGCTTAAAGAGAACAAAACTATTTAAACTCTGTTTCGACATTTCATTGAAGTGCTTTTGAGGACAAGAATTATTTACAGTGTCTGTATTGGACAGGAATTTTGTAAAGCAATTTTCTACTTTGTGGTTGTGGTTGAAACAAACGACAAATGTTCTAATATTTTTGCAAACTTCTTGATGTTTTTATGTTAAATTTGAAGTGTTTGTTTGAAGGATGGGAATGCATTTCAGTATTCTTATTTACACTGTTTTCTTCACTTAAAACTTTTACTTTTCAGTTTGATTTGCTTCGAGTAGTGACCTATGTTCCCTACAGTTAGATTCACTTGCTTGTCTGCAGCTCACTGTTGATTTAACTTCTGACATTCTTCTTTAGACCATGAAGAGAAGGCGACCCATGTTAGGTTTCTCTTGTCAAATGCTGAAGCTGGTTCTGTCATTGGAAAGGGTGGCTCAACCATAAGTGATTTTCAATCACAGTCTGGAGCACGAATTCAGTTGTCACGCAACTTTGAATGTTTTCCAGGGACATATGATAGAATAGCAATGGTTTCTGGAACAGTTGATGATGTACTAAAGGGAGTTAAACTTATTCTGACTAAATTGCTTGATGAGGTAATTCTCTTTGATGTTTATGGATGTTCATTTCCTGCAATTGTGCTTACTAACTTGTTGGATATGACAGTTCATCTATTCTCACCAAAGTAATTAAGGCCTGCCAAATTTATGTATTTTCCAATTTTGTGATGTACTTCTGCCGTCCTCTTGCAGTTTTATGTTGAAGAGGGCGGAAATACTGATTTATCTTTCAGAACTAGACTGGTTGTACCAAATGGCTCTTGTGGTGGAATAATTGGAAAAGGGGGCTCTATCATAAAGTACGTTATTATACCTAGTCAGATGTTTCCTTTTGTGCGCAGGTCTTAATTGTTAATTATCACCCGATATTCTACTGATTAGCTGTTGTCATAAACTTTTTCCTGCATTGAAATGGTTGTGATTGGTGTATGAGACTAAGTTGCAGAGAATTTCACTCTATCTTCTGACATTTTTTTTTTCTTGGCATGCATATGTTAATTTTTACATGATGTTATTGATTTCCTTGATCACTAAAAGGGCACGGAAAGGTTCCAATGTTATTTGAAATTTCAAGTGTCTGCAGAAAACAAAGAAACCTTCAATCTTGCGGGGAAGGTCCATTAGTTGTTCAAACTGATGATGTTATGATTTGTAATATTCACAAAAAAATGTGATGATTTGTAATAGTGTTCTCTCATACTACATTTGGCTTTTTGAGCTTTCTGGCTGTTTGATCCATACACACATAAGAGGGAGAGGAAGGAAGGGAGATCACATAAAGAAGAAGAAGAAAGCTAAGTAGGCATGCGGATGCAAAAACTTCGGGTGGGGGTGAAACGCAGAACTGTAAGATTAAGCATCATGTTTGTTGATTAGACTTGGGCAATTGGAACTTTATACATGGTTGAACGATCTAGTTTCTTGTCGTAGAGATTGTTAGATCTCATTTATGTTTATCCTATCTCGAGGAAGTTAGATTTTGCTATCATGTAAAGTTGTAGCTGCCTATACATATTCAAAGTTATCCAAGGATTTCCCTGATGCTGGACAGTGCAGCAGTAACTCTGGTGACCTGGATGCTTTCATTCTTTTATTTTTATTTTTTTCAGTATCCTGCTATCTGTAGGATCTATTGTTTCCATTGGTGTGATTTTCTTATTAGGTGAGAGATAAATGTCATTTACCCAAAGCCTCAGTTGGTATTCTCTGCACAATTTTATGAAGTTGATCTAATATATTTTTGCCTTGGCTGTTATTATGATGATTACTTGAGCCATTTTCATGGGAGACTTTTCAAATGGCCAGAGAAAGAAAGTCTGATTGGCTTCCATTATTTAGCAACTGTCCAGGAAATGAAATGGTAGACCACCCCATGTGTATACTTCTGTCAGTCTTATAGATTGATAATAAGAGGCCTTTGATGATGCAAGAGTTCTAATATTGTCTGCTTCTAATGAATAAGAAAAGAATAATTATCTTACATGTTCTTAATTGTCAATGTTGTATAATTGAAGGTCATTCATTGAGGAGTCTCGAGCTTCTGTTAAAATTTCACCACTGGATGATAGTTATCCTGGGCTGTATGATCGGATCGTGACTGTTAACGGTAAACTAGGGGAACAGATGCGGGCTATTGAGCTGATTTTATTGAAGTTGATCAATGACCCTCTTTACGGTCAGTCTGCTGCTGCACCATTTCTCTATGCTGGTAATTTGCTCTTCACTTCCTTGCTAAAAGAGTTTAACATAGCTTTCTTAAAATTGACAGAACTAGCTGATTTCTCGCATTTTGTCTTCTTTAGCTTATGGTTATTTAAGCATGCATGTGAAATCATATAGTGGTGTCCTCTGGGCACGATACGCTATTGGATTACTTAATGGCTTTTGTTGGAAGCATCAGTTTGGTTTTTTTTACTGAGTTTTTTTTGGGGAGCACATTTGACTTGAGATAATTCAGTTCGTTCTGAGCCTGCATACAATTTGTTGTGACTTCTTAAGGATGATTTTGTTTGGTACCTAGAAAGCATCCAAGAATAATCAACTCTGTGGAAAAGTTGTGTTTCTTTCCATTTTCTTTCACAGGGTTTTTATGTGTGTATGTTTGCTTAATAAAATATTATATAATTTGTTTGAGGAACGATATGCGTGGTGCTACGGTACCCACTATTATGTATCAGTTGATTGAAATTTGCGATACCTTGAAAAAACAGTGTCTGTAGGAGTGGGGTTGAAAGCAGGTGAAATTGTTCTTCCGTTGGAAAAGTCATTTGTTACTTTGTGTATTCTCTTACAGGGTCTGATAGTGTGTATTATCTTAGTAACATAATATATAACTTGATCCAAGGAGGATGTATGGTACTTTTTTAGTTGATAATCTGCTTTCTGGTTGAAACACCCTCATGAAATCGAATGCTCATAAAGGATTTGTTTTATAATAATAATAATATTTATTTATTTATTTATTTCTTTTTGGTTGTAATTGTGTACTTCAGCCATCACATCTGATACAAGCTTTATGGATGACGGAGATTTGCTGACTAATTTAGGTTAACAGTCAAGATAGTTTCTGAATGTCTGCTTGGGATGAACTAATGAGCATGCACCAGATCAATCCCTAAGAACAATTGTAGTTGTAACATTTTTCTTTTGTAAATTAAATTTCATAAAAAGGCCAGAATGGCAAATATACATAGATGCATGCAACCGGCATGACAAGCCGATGCAAGTTTCAAAGGAGGCTTACAAATGAGAGCTAATCTAGTGCCAACCTTTTAACAAAAGGTGGTCCCGAATGACCACATATCTACTACTAATATACTAAGCAACTAAAAAGAGCCAAAGATCGTATGCTCTGTACACAAAACCAACGTTTGTATTTTCCACAAAAGATCATAAGACATATTTTCCACAAAAGATCGTATGCTAATAATAATTATGATGATGATAATAATTGTAGAAATATAGTGTAGAAATGTACAGTTTATACAATTTAAAATATTAGACTTGTTGTGTATACTGTCTGTGTATACAAGGGATTATTACCGTTATATTACCGTTAGGAAGTGTAGGGTATAAAAGGTGTAAATGATGTATTCAGTAGAGTAACTTTGAAGAGGTTTTGAACCTCAGTTTATTACCTTTTAATAATATTGTGTTTTTCTCAGATTTATTCAAAGTAGAACATATTCAAATTTGTTCATGGTATCAGAGCTCTGAGGTTCTGAGAAAACTGTTAAACCAAGACGCGAGATAAACACTGAGAGGGTACTTGTTAATCTCTGTTGAGATCACTGCTGTTGAAAACTCTGCGGTAATATATTTGTTACTCCAACTGGAGTTTCCTGAGCTCATAATCTGCTACTTCTATATCGTTGCAAGGCAATTCGTTTTCTGTAGCAGGTATCAGTTTCTACCTTCATATCCACCTTCATATTTTTTGCGCATAGTTGATGAAGAAGAAGGTGTGGGTAGAGAAGAAAGAGAAAGTAAGGAAGATTTTTTGAGGAATTGTTTTTTTGTAAACACGTTTGGTGGTTCCACTACCGATATCATCAACCAGTAAAAAAGAGCAAGTATTTTATATTACTTTATTTTATTTCTTAATCTTTTCCTCTAGCTTCTTCGGGAAGCTTCATCTTTTTCTGTTTGATTTTATTGTTTTTTTGAATTCCAGAATTTTATATTCCTTAGTGGGACAAGTGTCCTCTACGGGAATTGCCACACATCCACTTTTGTGAAAAGCAAATCAAGTTGCATGCATAAGGACACATTTCGATTCTTTCGCCGTCCTTTAACCCATTAACCAAGACACCTTCTTTCACTAAAACTTCTTTTCATCTCTCATCTAAACGAGTAGCAGCCGAAAGTGTTTTTTTCCTTTTCTATCATTTCTTCTTCTCAGCTGTCTTTATCTGTTATCAAACGTCTGCTTCTTCATCATTTCATGGGCAACTTGGTGCATGTTTTAAATTTCAAACAAGAGGAAGTCTTCCCTCAGCATAAATCTCAGCAGAACTTCATCCGAAACCCTCAGGTAATATCTATCTAGTAAAGTTTTTAATGCATGGCTGAAACCAGTGAGTCCACTGGAACATATAGAAAGTAATAAACTCAAAGTAACTTAGCCAAGAATGAATAGATATTGATTAATATTCAAGAAGAGAAATAGTTACATATGAAATCATAAGATTTCATCTTATTTCTGATACTACTGAGATTCCTATTTATACAACTAAGAACATGAACAACGGTCAAAAATGGTACCTAACGGTAACCTTACACACGTAGGGACCACTGACAACTATTACATATTTACAACCTTTTTCCTTATGAATTTCTACACTCCCCCTCAAACTTGGTGTATATGTTTGTACAACCAAGTTTGACAACAAGTGATAGAAATGTATGTATGGATACTGGCTTTGTGAATATATCTGCAACTTGTTGATTTGAAGGTATATGCTCTAGACAGATAATCTTGTCTTCAATCTTTTCTTGTATAAAATGCCGATCAATCTCAACATGTTTAGACTTATCATGTTGTGTAGGGTTTTCTGCCATTTTAATGGCAGATACGTTATCACAGTAGACTTTCACTGGTATTTTCATCTCCAATCGTAGTTCTTCAATGATTCTTTTCAACCATAATCCTTCACAAATTCCTAATGCAAGTGCACGTAACTCGGCTTCTGCACTGCTACGCGAGACCACGGTTTGTTTTTTACTTCTCCATGTCACCAAGTTGCCCCAGACAAATGTACCATAACCGGTAGTTGAACGCATATCTGGTTTAGATCCAGCCCAGTCAGCATCCGTGTATATTAGAATCTGTCTATCCGTCTGTTTTTTGAATGATAAGCCTTGTCCTGGTGCTGACTTAAGGTACCTAAAAATTCTCAACGCAGCCTTAAGATGTTCGTTAGTAGGGTCATGCATAAATTGAGATACAAAACTAACAGCATAGCAAATATCTGGACGAGTGTGCGATAAATAAATAAGTTTACCAACTAACTGCTGATACTGTAGCCGATTAGTAGGCGTCATATCCCACAATTCCTTCGGCTTTCTTCCTGGCTCCATGGGAGTAGAGGCTGGTTTGCATCCCAGCATACCTGTCTCAGTCAATAAATCTAGTACATATTTCCTTTGAGAAATATTTATTTCATTTTTAGTCCGAGAAACTTCCATTCCTAGGAAGTACCTTAAATTACCCAAATCCTTCACTTCAAATTCCTTTGATAATTGCCCCTTTATTAAATCAATGCCTGTTTTATCATTACCGGTGAGTATGATATCATCAACGTATACAATAAGTATAGTAATAGACTGCGTATCAGAAAAACGCACAAATAAAGTATGATCACAATGTGTTTGTTTAAACCCAAGATGTAGGACAACATTGGTAAATCGTTTGAACCATGCCCTATGAGATTGTTTTAAGCCATAAAGTGATTTCTTTAGTCTACAGATCATGCCCTTATTTTTTTCTGATTCAAATCCGGGTGGAATGTGCATATAGACTAACTCTTGCAAATCACCATTTAAAAAAGCATTTTTAACATCTAACTGTAGTAAGCACCAATGTAAATTAACTGCTAATGAAAAAATAACCCTCACAGTATTTAATTTGGCTACTGGAGCAAAAGTCTCCAAATAATCAATCCCATAAGCTTGAGTAAACCCTTTTGCTACTAATCTTGCTTTATGACGATTTATGGATCCATCTGTATTGTATTTAATTGAGAAAACCCACTTACATCCAACTGGCTTTATTTTCGTTTCATATGGTACTAAGTCCCAAGTGTTATTTTTAATCAATGCTTTCATTTCATCTTTTACAGCATCTTTCCACTTAGGATCTCTGAGTGCATCATCAATATTCCTTGGAATATATTGACTGTCCAAAGTGCTAATAAAGGCCCTAAGTGGGTAATTTAGACGATCATAGGCAAGAAAATTATACAATGGGTGTTTGGTGCATTCCCTCACCCCCTTTCGAAGTGCTATAGGTAAGTCATCCATAGACGGACCCGGGATGACATTGGGTTGACTAGGTGTAGGTATAATATGACGTCTAGTGTATACTTGGGTAATTGGCAATTGTTTTCTTTCATTTTCAACTCTAATATCTGGATTAAAAGTTACCTCCTGCATGTGGTCTTCGGCTGAAGATGGATGATCAGGAACCGGATCCAGGGTATTCTTGTTCCCTTCAGAGGCTCCACCTACATCAAGTATGCCCCAATACCTATCATAGTAATCACCAGTTTCTGGAAGTGATCCGTTAGACTTATAAAATGCATTTTGTTCATCAAAAAACACATCCATAGAGACAAACATCCTTTTTGTGATTGGACAATAACATTTGTACCCTTTCTGTGTACTAGAATATCCAAGAAAGATGCACCTGTGAGTATGCTTATCAAGTTTGGTACGCATGCTGGATTGAATATAAACATATACAACACAACCAAATAATTTAAATGGAAGTACTGACATCAATTTATTAGTAGGAAATACATGCATTAACACTGACTGTGGAGTTTTAAAAGACAATACCCTCGAAGGCATTCTATTAATAAGGTATGTTGCTGTAAGTATCGCCTCTCCCCAATAAAATTTTGGAACATTCATGGAAAACATGATAGCCCTTGCTACTTCTAACAAATGTCTATTCTTACGCTCAGCAACCCCATTTTGTTGTGGGGTGTAAACACATGATGTTTGGTGATGTATGCCTAAACTAGTTAAATAGCTCCTTACCTCTTTATCTAAATACTCGGTCCCATTATCACTTCTAAGTACTTTGACTGTTGTACCGAATTGATTTTGAATTAGAGTCAGAAACGTTCTAATAATATTACCAACTTCCATTTTACTTTTCATTAGATACACCCACGTAATCCTAGTGTGATCATCTACAAATGTTATAAACCATCTCGCACCATTAATACTTGCCACCCTAGAAGGCCCCAATACATCCGAATGAATTAAGTTAAATGGCCTGCTAGGTTCATATGGTTTAGGTAGATAACTTGCTTTGGTTTGTTTCGCGAGTATGCATGCTTCACAAGTTAGCTGTCTGAAATGCACATTGGTAAACAAATCTGGCATCAATTTCCTTAAATAAATAAAGTTAGGGTGACCCAACCTGTAGTGCCATAACAAAATAGAGTCAATTTTAGTGTTCTTAACTCCAGTACATGACAAATTCCTAATGGTAGCAAAACGCAGCTTATCTTGACCCTCAAAACTAGACTGGTTCTTTTCTTCTTCACTACGGGGCACTCCAGCTCTCTTGTCTGACTTCTCAAAAACAGGTGGCTTCTCAAAAACAGATGGGTCTTCTCCTACCCGAAAGATATATAGCCCATTCAACTGTCTAGCATTGCCAATCATCTTCCACAAATGTTTCTCCTGAAAGAGACATTCAGAAGATGAGAACAATGCCCAACAGTTATTGTCATGTGTTAATCTGCTAATAGAGATTAGGTTGAAATTTAACTGAGGTACATGCAACACATTAAACAAAAACAGTCTACTGGTTAATTTAACAGTGCCTGTACCTATGACTTCGAGATTTATACCATTAGCAATAGTCACAAGTTTAGGAATAGTAAACTTATTATAGACATGAAAAAGATTAAGATTGAAGGTCATATGGTCAGATGCTCCAGAGTCAACAATCCAGGAACATCCGCCATTTTTTGACCTGTTACCTGTAGCAGAGGCAACAGTTGCCTGAATAGGAGCAGAGGACCCGGTGTTCAGCTGTGACGGTGGATGGCCATTTAATTGCTGTTGAGTTAAAAGTTGTACCAGCGCCTCCAGTTGATGTGACAGGTTCAATTCTGGGTTCCTAGCTGCAGTATTAGCAACCTGTTGCCTGTTGTTTCCCCAAGAAGGTGAAAACCTTGGTTGGGAATTTTGCTGCTGCTTTAATCGTTGAAGCTTGAAACATTCTGCTACCACGTGCCCAGATTTCTTGCAGAACTTACAGTATTTGGAGGATTTATAGGAGCGAGGTCCAGATTGTCCTTGACTTCGGCTAACAATTAGGCTTGTCCCATCAGAGTGGAATCCCTCAGGTTGAGTAGAATTGCATGTCGAAGAACCTTGGCCGCCAGAGAGTTTGAGTCCAGGATTTGCAGGGCAATTTATTACTAAAGCAGACCCCTCATGAGATGAGTTTGATAGAGTACCCATCATCACCTTGAGTCTACTTTCCTCCTGCCTAACCTCGGAGAATGCAGCAGTAAGATTAGGAAGCGGTTTCATACCCAGTATCCTACTTCTTACAGAGTCTAAATTCTTGTTTAAGCCATGCAAGAACCTAAATACCCTCTTTTTCTCAATATAGCTCCTGAAGGACGAATCATCTACAGGAGAGGTCCAGTTATGGGTTTCAAAAACATCAAGTTGTTGCCACAGACGGGTAAGATGAGAAAAATACTCACTAACAGTTTGTTCCCCTTGATTTACCTCATGCAACTGGAGTTCCAGTTCATATATTTCAGACACATTATCACGTTTTGAATACAATTCCCTTGCTGCTTTCCAAATAGCAGCTGCAGTGGGATACAGGATGAAATTATTCCCAATATCAGGCATCATGGACCCAATGAGCCAAGACATGATCATTGAGTTTTCTGATCTCCACTGCCTAAATCCTGGATCTGTTGACGCAGGTGAAGGAAGACTGCCATATAGGTAGTCATCTTTACCGCGTCCAATGATGAACATCTCAACTGCCTTACTCCATGATAGATAATTTTGCCCAGTGAGTTTGTGATTTGTTATCAAAATAGAGTTACTGTCCATTAAGCTGGGAGCTTGAACAGATGAAGAAGCTGGTACATCAGATGAACTTTCGGTAGTAGGTTCAGAACGGGATCTGGTAGATGATGATTCTAGAGTTTCAGACATTTTAGCACTTGAAGGTTTTTGTATGGATGAAGTAGAAGAGTTTCGGACGAAAGATAAAAGAGAGAGGATGACAGTTTTAGTAGGAAGAGAGAGAACCCTTCGTGGAAATGAAATTAAATTTGGATGAAATTTTTGGTGGAAAAGGAGGGAAATGAAATGTGTTGGGACCGGTGAAATTAAATGTAAATGAAAATCAAGATGAAAGACAAATGAAAGAGTGATGAAATTGTGCTAAAATGCGGTGTGAAATCCCGTGAATCTTTGAAATATGTGCAAGGCTTACTAGAGAAGCTTCAATTTTTAACTATTTCTTTAACTTTCCAGTACCTTCTTTTGTCTCATCTGAAAAGTGCCTTTTAGCCAAAAGAAAATTTTTCCTTCACACGTGTTTTTCACACGGACCACTTGAAACAAAATTTATCACTTAGTGGAGTCTTCTTCCTCCTTAAACCAAAGGCCAGTTACAGAAGAGGATCAATACGTTCCCCCTTTAAAAAAAACGCCTTCAATAACTTGGAGAAATGTTTCCAGCAACAAGTTCTGTATACACAACAGAATAGCAGAAGCAAGAATGCTCTGATACCATATAGAAAGTAATAAACTCAAAGTAACTTAGCCAAGAATGAATAGATATTGATTAATATTCAAGAAGAGAAATAGTTACATATGAAATCATAAGATTTCATCTTATTTCTGATACTACTGAGATTCCTATTTATACAACTAAGAACATGAACAACGGTCAAAAATGGTACCTAACGGTAACCTTACACACGTAGGGACCACTGACAACTATTACATATTTACAACCTTTTTCCTTATGAATTTCTACAGAACATCTACTACTCCTGCGATGAGAGAGGTATCTCATCCATCTCAACCTACCCTACCCAGTTCACTTGATAGTAATTCTATCATGATCACAAACCATAAGCTAAATGGTTCTAACTACTTATCCTGGAGTAAGGCTGTAGAGATGTTCATAATAGGCCGTGGTAAAGATGATTATTTGTATGGAAATATTACTATTCCTCCTTCCGATGACCCTAAGTTTAAACAATGGAGATCTGAAAACTCCATGGTCATGTCCTGGTTAATAGGCTCCATGTCTCCTGAGGTAGGAGATAATTTTATCCTTTATAACACTGCTGTAGAAATTTGGCTTGCTGCTAGAGAACTTTACTCAAAGAAAGATAATGTTGCAGAGATTTATGAACTGGAAGCTAAAATACAGGATATCCGTCAAGGAGATAACATGGTCAGTACCTACTATTCTCAGTTAACAAAATTATGGCAACAAGTTGATATCTTTGAGTCTATTGCATGGGTTTCTCCTGAGGATAGTAAAATGTTTCGTCAGTATGTAGAAAGAAAAAGAGTGTTTAGGTTTCTAAACGGCCTTAATAAGGAGCTTGACTCTGTTAGAAGCAGAATATTAGGAATGAAGCCCTTACCTAGCCTTAACACTGTGTTTTCTGAAGTAAGACATGAAGAAAGTCGTATGAAAGTGATGATGGGGTCCCAAACGAATCCCACCTTAGAAACTTCAGCTCTTATTTCATCCAAGAATACCATTCACTCTGTTACTCCGCAAACACAACCATCTGAAACCACAGTCTATGTAGCAAAAAGAAGCTATCCTGGTGGTTCTGCAAAGTCTAAATCCCACATAATCTGTAAATTTTGTAGTAAGCCAGGACATAAGGTTGAAGATTGCTTCAAACTACAAAGAATGAAACAATCTCAACCACAGGATCCTGGCAATCGTCATGTGTCCCAGTTTCACGCATTTCAACCGCGCATGCAAGGTAGCTGGGGCCAGAACCGAGGACAGGCTCCACGTTTTACTCCTAATTGGGGCCCATCACAAGGGGCTACTGCAAATATAGGTAATCTTCAGGACACATCAGATTCTCAACTGCCTACGCACAGCCAAATGGAAGCTCTACTTCAACTATTATCAAGGAATCAACAATCAGATGACTCGTCTCAACTCTTGGGATCTGAAGGCACACACCAAGGCACTATGCAGGCAACAATGGCATCAACAGGTGTAGGGTCACATGATCTGTCGACAGGTATTAAGTCAGATGGTCAGAGTTGCTCCTGGATTATTGACTCCGGAGCCTCAGATCATATGACATTCATTCTATCCAAAATGTACTCTTACATACCTTTTTTAAAACCAAAATCTGTAAAAATTGCAAATGGAGGTAACCTACAGATACTTGGAACCGGGACAGTACAACTCACTCCTACATTAGTATTAAAAAATGTCTTATATGTACCTCAGTTAAATTTTCACTTGATATCCATTGGACAACTAACCATTGATAATAATTGTTTAGCGTTATTCTTACCTTCTATGTGTTGGTTTCTGCAGAAGAATACATTGAAGATGATTGGCAGTGCTAACCGACAAAAGGGACTGTACCTCATCAAATCATCAGTTATGGGTGTTCCTAGTAATCATCAACGGGTATTTTGCAACAGAATTGGTCCTGGAACTGTATGTAAGGTGTCTTCACTTTATAGTTCTAGGTCTAATTCTGGTTTTGTGTCCAAGTATAAGGACAATATTTTGCTATGGCATAGTAGGTTAGGTCACCCAAACTTTTTGTACCTCAAGAAACTAATGCCAGAACTTTTTCATGATATTGATGTTAACACCTTGAAATGTGAAAGCTGTGTACTAGCTAAACAAACTAGAGTAAGTATGAACCTAGCTCCCCATTTAATCTTGTCCATACGGACATCTGGGGACCATCCAGAGTAGCTGCTCTTAACGGAGCAAAATGGTTTATTTTGTTTGTTGATGATCACACTAGGGTGACATGGGTGTACTTAATGAAAAATAAGACTGAGGTAGGCCAGATTATCAGGAATTTTATAAGTATGATACACAATCAGTTTAATACAACTTGTAAGGTCATTAGAAGTGATAATGGAGCTGAATATCTTGATAAAGATATAAAAGAATACCTAAGTCATTTAGGTATTCACCACCAAACTTCATGTGTCTATACACCTCAGCAAAATGGAATTGCTGAGAGAAAGAATAGACACTTAATGGAAGTTGCTAGATCAATTATGTTTGAGGTGAATTTACCCAAGTTTTATTGGGGGGAAGCAATTCTCGCCGCAACATACTTGATCAATCGTATGCCATCTAGAGTACTATCGTTTAATACTCCGAAACTGTATGCTTACTTTATATCCAAATTCAAAATTATTCTCTGAGTTACCATTGAAAAAATTTGGTTGCATTGTGTATGTTTATATACCACTTCATCTTAGATCTAAATTAGATCATAAAACAGTAAAATGTGTTTTTTTGGGATACTCCAGTACTCAGAAAGGGTATAAATGTTATTGTCCTATTACCAAGAAAATGTTTGTATCACTGAACGTAGTTTTCAATGAATCTTATGCTTATTATGTCCCAACTGATAAAACAACTTCATCAGTTCATCACATTCAGGACAGCTGGTCCATACTAGATATCATTGCAACAGATGCATCATCTATTTCTAATAACTCTATCCCTGATTCCTCCCAGGGGGAGAAAATTAGTGCAGAGACTAACACTATGCAGGAACCCAAAGCTGTACCCGACTTTGCTCAGGAATATAGCCAATCAGAAATTCGACAGATTGGACCAATAACCAGAGTTTATACACGAAGGAATAATGCTCTAGAAGGTCTTCAGGTTATGACTGATAATCGATCTGGTAAGGTTTCTACTGACATTACTACAAATTTGTCTATTGCACTAAGGAAAGGGACTCGTGAGTGTACTAAACACCCCCTTTATACTTTTTTAGCATATGATAAATTAGGATATAGTTTGAGTACTTTTACACAGAACCTGGACAAGCAGTGGGTTCCGTCAAACATTGATGAGGCTCTAAGTTGTCCACATTGGAAATATGCAGTTATGACTGAATTAGATGCTTTACTAAAAAATAAAACCTGGGAACTTGTTTCACGCAAACCTGGAATTAAACCAGTAGGATGTAAGTGGGTTTTTTCTTTGAAATATAACACGAATGGAACTGTTGATCGTTACAAAGCTAGACTTGTAGCAAAGGGATTTACTCAAACCTATGGGATTGATTATGGAGATACTTTTGCACCTGTGGCAAAACTCAATACTATACGCATTATTTTTTCTGTGGCAGTAAACCTTGACTGGCCTTTATTCCAATTAGACATTAAAAATGCTTTCTTAAATGGAGATTTACATGAAGAGGTATATATGGATATACCTCCAGGTCTTAAGAATCATAAAAATGAACACATGGTTTGTAGACTTAAGAAGTCATTATATGAGCTTAAACAGTCCCCACGGGCTTGGTTTAAACGTTTCAGAATGGTTGTTTTAAAATATGGGTTTACCCAAACTCAAAGTGATCATATGTTATTTATTAGAACTTCTTCTAATGCTATTACAGTACTAATTGTGTATGTTGATGATATTATATTAACAGGAAATGATCATACAGGAATTAACCAAATAAAGCAACAGTTGTCTAAAGAATTTGAAGTGATCTTGGTCTATTGCGATATTTTCTTGGCATGGAGGTTGCTAGAACTACAAATAGTATGTGTATTTCTTAACGAAAATATATTTTAGATCTATTAAATGATGTTGGCATGTTAGGTTGTAAACCATCCATTACCCCCTTAGAACCCGGATATAAACCCAAAAAGGACTGGAATGATACCCCTACAGATAAACTCCAATATCAACAGTTAGTAGGAAAACTTATTTATTTATCACATACAAGGCCTGATATATGTTTTGCAGTTAGCTATGTCTCACAATTTATGCATAATCCAACTTGTGAACACTTACATGCTGCTCTAAGAATTGTTAGATATTTAAAGGCAGCACCCGAACAAGGTCTCTGTTTCACCAAAAATACGGACAGACAATTACTTGTATTTACAGATGCTGATTGGGCCGGATCAAAGACTGATATGCGATCCACCACAGGCTATGGTACATTTCTCTGGGGTAATCTGATTACATGGAAAAGTAAAAAACAAGGGGTGGTTTCAAGAAGTAGTGCCGAGGCGGAATTACGTGCTCTGGCCCTAGGCTTGTGTGAAGGACTATGGATAAAACGAGTGATTACAGAACTGGGTCAAACACTTGTCTCCCCTATTCGACTGTATTGCGATAATATTTCAGCTATCAACATGGCAGAGAATCCCATTCAACAT
Source organism: Eustoma russellianum (assembly GCA_036186865.1). Taxonomy (NCBI): domain Eukaryota; kingdom Viridiplantae; phylum Streptophyta; class Magnoliopsida; order Gentianales; family Gentianaceae; genus Eustoma; species Eustoma russellianum. The sequence continues at coordinate 4,686,487 of AP025054.1, forward strand.
GATAGATCAAAGCATGTCGAAATTGATCGACACTTTATAAGAGAGAAGTTGGAAGACAATGCTATCAAGATTGAACATATTTCGTCTAAAGCACAAGTGGCTGATATCTTCACAAAACCTGTCTCCACAAGGATTTTTCAGACATTGGTAGACAAACTTGGTTGTATTAATATATACACCAAGTTTGAGGGGGAGTGTAGAAATATAGTGTAGAAATGTACAGTTTATACAATTTAAAATATTAGACTTGTTGTGTATACTGTCTGTGTATACAAGGGATTATTACCGTTATATTACCGTTAGGAAGTGTAGGGTATAAAAGGTGTAAATGATGTATTCAGTAGAGTAACTTTGAAGAGGTTTTGAACCTCAGTTTATTACCTTTTAATAATATTGTGTTTTTCTCAGATTTATTCAAAGTAGAACATATTCAAATTTGTTCAATAATTATTGTGGGTTTTCATTATGGGTCATCGGGAAACAATATCTGTGTTTCTAACACATGAGTATGGTTGCGTACATCTGACCCCCTCATACCCCGTCATAGGCGGGAGCCTCTAAGACAATGGAGTAATTTTGTTATTGTTGTTGATAATTATAATAACACTGACAAAGGAAAAAGAAACATTTTTTTTTTGTGGTTTAGGAGAGTGATTAGGCAGTGACGTTTGCAGTCAAGCTGGGCTCCAGAATATGCACATACCAAACCATTCCCAAATAGTAATTGTAATTGTAATTATCATGATAATAATAATATAAAGAAAAGAAGAAAGAGATCATATTCTTTTGTTTTAGGAGGGTGGATTATGTCAGAAATCTCTGTCCTATAACTACATTGTTACCTTGCTTTTTTTTTTCAGGTCTTGTTGGGCCATACAATAATGGAATGTACTATCATAATGCAGCTCCACGGAAGTTTCCAAATGGCAGGTTGACGAACAAGGTTGACCTCTTAGTCATTTCCATTCCGTTATTTCCTTAACAAGTTGTATAGTAGCTTTCAGATGCAGTTCTGCCTGCTTTTCATGAGATAGATATAACTAAGAATCAGAAAGAATCCCCTGCTTGTGTTCTACGTTAGAATTCTGCTTATCCTTTTCTTTAGCTTCCTGGCTTTGAGTTCTTTGTTTCCATTTTGGGTAGCTGAGAAACTGTCAGTTTTGATACTTATAGGATGAAAAGAGCAGCTCAGTGACAATTGGCGTCCCTGACGAACACATCGGATTAGTTGTTGGCCGTGGTGGAAGGAATATTGTCGAGATTAGTCAGGTGAGCCAGCAGACATACCTTGCTTCTGCAGATCATCAATTAGATGCGATAATGGACTTCTATACTTGCGGTTCCTTTTGCAGGTGAGTGGCGCTAGGATTAAAATATCTGAAAGAGGCGATTTCATGTCTGCTACATCATCAGATAGGTATGATATACTGAAATTTCCACTTCAGCTACTCACTCCAACTGTTACAAAATCTTTGTTATTGTTTCTTGTTTTGGGTGCTGACGCAGAAAAGTGACCATCACGGGTTCCCAGAAAAGTATCCGGATTGCCGAATCGCTGATATATGGGAAAGTACCATCAGCCGCTGATCAGTGATGGACCAGCTTCTGTTGTCTTCAGTCTTAAGCGGCATCGTTGATGAACCTAACAGAGCTGTGAAAATGGATTGATGATATATTCATGGAATGAAATTTTGAGACTTTTGAGGTAAATCGGGGAAGAGCTTAATTACTTTGCAATCATATAAGTCGCATTAGTAGTAGTTTACAGGATATAATATGTATACACATGTTCGTAACGCTTTTCAGGAATATTAGTGTAGTTCAATACACAGTTGGAAGGACATGTATACAATTATTACTGATAAGATGATGTATGTATTCTATTTTACATGTTTGATAATAACATAGGCCTATTCAAGTAAGGACTTTAAAGCACCTTACGTTGTGCAAAATTTCTTTAGTCGTGGATGAGGAAATACATGTTACATCTTATAAGGACAAAGCATACATTTTGTTCATGCCGCTTTCCTTTTCTTCCCCGTTTCGCACGAACCTCCAAAAGGGAATATGTAAAGAGTAGCCATGATGTTTGATGAATCTGAAAATTTGCAAAAGATTTCTGATGTGTAATGCTGATGATGTTATGGCTACATCAACGTGATGACTGAAATTATTTTATCGTCACAAACTTTGTAACAACACTGTGGTGCTATTATCTTATTTCTGATCTTGTGGATTATTAAGAAGGATAAGACTGTGTACATCACGGCGAGAAGCGATTCGGCTCCTCTCTTAATCCTACGCAAAAACAGGAGCCTAGTGCGCTGAAAACGTCATATTATCTTTTGGACACGGTGTAGGAGTTGTTTGTGCTGGGTGGTTTTCCACTCCTATATGGAGCAGAACATCCTTGATTAAGGGATTGTGATCTCATTAGTTGTCACTGCTTTCCTGTTGGCATATTTTGAGAATTTTTTTATAGGGATGGGATCTCCTGCCCTTCATTTCCCTCATTCCACTCATGACCACGCAACACGTGGCAGCAAGGTAGGGTGGTAAAGCTAGATGCAGGTGACCTTCATCTAGTCTCACCACCCCTTGTTGCCATGTTTCTCTTATCTACAGAATATTACGTAGGTTCTTTCCACAGACAGGTGGCGACTCAACTCCTATGATTAACATAGCTACATCTCAAATGGAGCTATTAGCTTTTCTTCACTCTCAATAATTAAACATATAAATAAAAATTGAGGTAGCGTTTGCTTCGCACTTGGGTATCGGAATTAGAATCGAAATGGGTAATGACAGGGTATGGGTTTGGAGGATATGTGTTTGTGCTTAAAAGTGATAGTTGTTTGGTATTGAAATGTGAATGAGTAAGATAGATATTGATGGTGTTTGGAATGTATCGGAATTGAAATGAGTATCGAATTTGGACGGCCGAAAAAATGGCCGGAAATATTTGACCGGCCGGAATAGTGTCCGGCTGGTGGCAGCATTGACGTGTGTTTGAATGGTATCAGCGTCTTATATTTCTCTTAACAGAATATAACAGGTGAACCGTTTCGAATATTATGGCTCGTAACATGTTACTTTAATTAAAGTAGCAAAGCAAAGTGGTTTCATAAAGACGACAAAGCTGCGCATGCACCTAAACCAATACGTGCTTATGATGTTGGTGGATGATATTCAGAATAGATTTAACTATTGCTTTGTAAAGAGCTCTATTCATTTAATAAAACTATAGTTTACTAATAATACATACAGTCATTTTCTTTTTGATACCTATTTTATTCCGTTCATTGTATATTGCCATCTTAGTATATGATTTTTTTTAAAATTTTTTTTTTTTGTCATCCAACTTCGTGATTTGTTACGCCAAAGAATGTGTAACGGTCTGAGGATATTGTGTCCGTGGGTATAACGGTTGGAAAGCAAAATTTTGTGAGAATCCAAAATATAGATAGGTGGATAATTGTTTCACGTTTCGATTTGACATCAAAAGATTCAAAGTTCAATTCTAAAGACACACAGTGTGTATTTCACTGCTGCTAGACTGAAGTCCTTGTGTAAAGTCCTCACCAACCCAGAAGACCGTTGAACTCCCGATTTGTCTCCTTCATAATGTTCCTTGGGACTGAATCGGTAGAGCCAGGGTATGTCCAAGATAATTGTTTCACGTTGTCCCTCGCGCCATTTATTAGCCATATAAAAAAGCGTTGGCCTATGCTTTTACGCAAGGTGCAGAGAAGCGCCGAATCGCTTCGCGATCTGATGTATACATCTTTGCCTTATACTATAAAATTTTATAGTGTATAAAATGACATGACAACCTTTTTTTATTATACGTAAACATATGTCCAGTTAAAAACATGTATGCAATTACGTTTAACTTTATCATAAAAAGGTAAAATATAATGAATCCATTTTCATATATGATGGACTTAATATCATGCAGACAATATGCGATTAGTCCATATTATTACTATTTTGAGTTACATTTAAGGGAAATAAAGAATGCTAAAGACGAGTTTATTGAATTTTGGCTATTTCATTACGAATCGACATCATTAACATGAATTTTAGAAAAAATAGAAAAACTTAATAAAATATTTTGATTGCTAAAGTAATCAGGAATACTGGAAAATAGAGACAGACAAACTATAAACACAAATGAACAAATTGAGAAATACAACGTTGAGTAGTGGATGCAAAATTTCAATGATCAACATACCAATACAATTTATTTTTTATACATATTTTTATGGGGTTCAGATCTGGAGAGACTAAAGGTGAGACAAAATATGAGGCCTCCAATCACGTGTCGACACGTGTAAAAAAGCATTTTTTTTAAAGAAGGGGTGCTGCTCTTTTTCTTTTTGAAAAGAACTGTTTTTTTTATACGTGACGATGCAGGATTGGAAGCCTCATATTTTGTCTCATCTTTAACCTCCCGAACCCTATTTTTATGATCTGTTTTACTGAATTTAAGCGGTTGGGATCAGAGGAGGTAAAAAATGAGGCAAAATATGAGGTCTCCAATCACAGATTGCCACGTGTACAAAAGTGGAAGAAGTTTAAAATTTTTTTGTTTTTAAAAAATAGTTACTAGTACACGTGGCAGCGCGTAATTAGAGCCCTCATATTTTGCCTCACTTTTTGCCTATTGTGATCTCAACCAGAATTTAAGATGTTGCATATCCATCTTAATCAATCAATAAATGTATCACCTTCAAAATCTGAAATAGGTTACTATATTACTATATATTCTTTTGACCTAAAAAACCAAAATATGTGGTTTTAATATTTAATTTTTGTTGATTCACATTATTCTCATGTTAAATTTTAAATTGTATATTCATGTTATATTTCATCCACGTCCAGCAAACTCTCTAGATATTGTTTCGGATGAGATCCTAAGAGGCTAAAAGTGAGGCATCCAATCACGCATCGTCACGTATACAAAATCAGTTTTTTTTAAAAAACAATTGCAGCACCCCTGGCTTTTGTACACGTGGCGACGCGTGATTGAAGACCTCACTTTTAGACTTCTAAAATCTCATCCGATATTGTTTCCCAAAACCTATCCACATCTTTTGATGCCGTTTGAGATATATTGATTCATTGTTATATTTCAAATCTCTAAAACATCATCCATCATACATGTGTCTGTGTATATATGTATATGTATATACACATACATACACGCACATTCTCCTAGTATTATTTGCCGTCGACGGTCTTGGGTATAAAGATCGTCCGCGCAAACCACCTTACTCCAGGGGTAGATCCGAGTGATTCCACCCGTTTGATTTTCCAGATCGCGTAGTCGTCCACCCCACTCTTCCTCCATTTCCAAACCTCCGTTTATATCCTCGGAGAAAGATCCCGGACTTCCAATTCGTTCAACAGGTACACTCATTTTCCATCTTAGTTCATTTTTATTTCCACGCGTTTTAAACTGTAATTATTCTTGTGAATTATGCTTTGCTTGAGGTATTACTAGTTAGAATCAAGGTAATTCATCATTCTCTGTTTGATTTCGGATAATGTAACTGATCAGTGACGCTTAATCACAGAATTCTGAGACAGATTCGAATAGAACTGGGGTTTCTTATTGATTTCAGCTAATTTTAAGTGTTGGAAACATAAAGAAAGAGATAAAAAGGAAATTTATTCATAATTGATCTGATGCATTGTTGAGTTTTTGGGAACCGATTCAAGTGCGTTTACGATTTTTTATGTAATCATTCAGGTATGGCAGTGTATTACAGCCATCACTTTACTTTTACATGTTTGAAATATCATTATTTTTACTTTCTTTTTACATGTGGTTGCGTGTTGTATCATTAACGTGGATTTTGTAGTGGATTTGTGTGACTTTCAAATGGAAGCTTTTCTTCTTAAGCTTAAGTTTGTTACATGGTGAACTCTTCTATTTGGATAATAGGGAAAGCAGCAATCATGGGAGCAGACAGCCAAAGTTGGCTTTCAAATGCCGCTTATGATGAGTGGATAGCCGTCCCAGTGCCTGGTCCACGCCCGGCTGCTCGATACAAGGTACTAGCTTTTCTTTGTCTGATTAACCTTATTGCAAGTGTTTGATCTTATGCACATCCTTTGGTAAATGGATCTAAATATTGTTTTAACTGACTAGTGTGATCCATGGCAATGTGTATTATCACTTGCGTCCTGACTATATTGTCAATTATAGCATGCTGCAGTTATTGTTCATGAGAAACTATATGTTGTTGGGGGTACTCGCAATGGCCGATATTTGTCTGATGTCCAGGTATTCATCATGATCATCTCTTATTGTTTGCCAAGCGCTTACTTTTATGCCTGATGTCCAGGTATTCCTTTTCTTTTTTCCAGGTTTTTGACTTCCTCAATTTCGCATGGTCCACTATTAAGTTGAGCTTTGAAAAAGATGCCACTAAAGTTAAAGACGGCTACCGTCTTGAAATTCTTCCTGCAATATCAGGTCACAGCATGGTAAAATGTTAATGCAGGATTTGATTCTTGTAGTTATGTTATTGCATTTTCTACAGCTTTATGTGGGAACGTTGATCAGGATCTCATACATCTGTTATGTGACAGGCATGTTGATGTTTCTTGTCTTAAGTAACTTTTGCTTTTGGTTTGACATTTCAATGACAGCATAAATGGGGAAATACTCTGCTGCTTATTGCTGGCCACGTGAAGAATGATTCTGAGATTCTAACAGGTTTGGTGTTTCTGTTTAATTAATTTTATTGATAAAATTAAACAGAAAAGGAAGGATTTGATGTTGTTGTTGTTTTTATTGCCTTCTTTTTCTACTATATCCATTTTACATTCTGGTGCTCATTTATATGCTCATGTCTTCATGATTAACTTCTTGTAGTGCGATTCATTGACCTTGAGTCACATCAGTGTGGTGTTGTGGAGACGCATGGTGAAATTCCGGTACTTGAATCTTCTTCGCTTATAATTTTGTTTGTTGCCTTCCAATCAGAATTCAAAACAACATTCATCTTTCTGGATCAAATTTTTAGATTCACAGAAATATGTCTTGGAGAACAGGACCTCATTTGATACCATTTTTTCCATCATTGAGCCTTATTTCAAAAAGCCATGTTACAGTTTACTATGTATCGGATAACTTCTACAGGTTGCTCGGGGTGGGCAATCTGTTACTCTGATAGGTTCTAAACTTGTGGTGTTTGGAGGAGAAGACAGGCATAGGAGACTCCTGAATGATGTGCACGTTCTTGATTTGGAGACCATGACATGGAGTGAGTTGAAGACAGGGTATGTGTCTGCCTGAGGTAATTAGTGACTAATTCATGCTTGTGAGAGTTATTCTTAGATTTTATAAAACATGATAGGCAGACCCTTCCTGCTCCAAGATTTGATCATGTGGCTGCTGTTCACGTGGAGCGCTACCTGCTAATCTTCGGTGGTTGTTCTCATTCAGTCTTTTTCAATGATCTTCATGTGCTGGACTTGGAAGCTGTGGGTTTTTATTCTTTTGGTGCTTCTTTGACTTTTTTCGGATCATGGTACTCAATTGTATCATTCTGTTTCATGGTGGTTGTTTTTTCTTGGTCTTATAAGATTGAACAAGAAATACATATCCAATAACAATATGGATGGAAAATTTCAAAACATGTCCATTAGATCCTTGCACATATGTATGCAGATGTAATTAACACTAATCAAATTGCAGCTGGAATGGACTCAGCCACAAATACAGGGTGATTTTGTGGCTCCTAGGGCTGGCCATGCTGGCATTGCTATTGATGCGAATTGGTACATAGTTGGCGGGGGAGACAATAGGAGTGGTACATAAGAGTTTTTAACCCATCTATAATGTTTTCTACTTTTTGTTCAGTTTTTCCATTTTCTTCAGAAAAAGAAAAAAAATTTCTTTGCATTTGATTGGCCAGGGTTGATTAGACATTGTGTCCTATTTGCAGGGTCACCCGATACTCTTCTTTTGGAATTGTCTAAACTTTCTGTAACATCTTTATCAAAAGTGAAGGGAAGGCATCCACTAGCCAGTGAGGTAGCTACAATTACTCTATTATTGAATTTTGAAGTTAATTACTCACCCATTCTATTAATTTATTACTATTCTGGGAGAAGCATTAACATGGATCCATGCTAAGTGAAGATGTTTTCAAGTGCCTTAAGATGAGCCCTTGATTTTTGTGAAGTTGCTCTTTTTGTGGGTGGTCAGAAGAGTTAAATTCTCTGAGGCTTTACTTTCACTACTTGTTTATAAGTGTCTGTCTTTTTTCCTTTTCTTTTGTCAATTGTTATTATTTTTGTTTACCATCTGGTTCTTGGTTATTTTCATTGAGTTGAAAGGCCACACTATTATGAGCTTTTTACTAATTACCAATCCTCTCTGCGCTCTTTTTAGTTTGTGGATCTCCCCATAACTCAATAGTGGTAATGTTAGCACCATTTCTTTTTTAATTGTGATAACTACTTGGACCTCTTAGCCAAATCACCCTAATGTTTGTTTCAATTGCTTGGAAATTTCTGTTAATCTGAAGCCTATAAAGTTTTTGGTTGCAATAAAAGAAATTATATCATCAAGAAGTCATGTCACTTTATTTGAATATCATAATGCTTGCACAATCTAATTATTTGCAAATTGTATTTCTGGAATCTCCAGTTATACGTTACTAACTTGATAAATTAATTGCTTATTGGAGACATTTGAAGGAGATTCTTGTTTCTCTCAATGCTTGTCTTTGTGTTTTTTGTTTCCTTTATTTAAGTTATGCCACCTTTTCTCTTTTGTTTGCAGCTTGAACTGATATGTTAGTGTTTCTCCTTTGCTATTTGCCAAACATATGTATCAGCCCATCTATCTTTTCTAATGTGGTTGAGGTGGGTGGGTGATTGTTGTCGTTCTTTTACAATCTGATGGCACTACATGCACAGGGCCTTAGCGTTTCCTCCACAGTGATAGGCTTTGAAAGGTTCTTGGTGGCTTTCGGGGGTTACAATGGCAAATACAGTAACGAGGTATGATTCATATTGGTGTCTATATGCTATAAATTTCACTTGTTCAAAACACCTCTGGAGTTTTATAATATCCTTGGATTCTAATTGCTTTGAGCTTTAAGAGGAATGTTTTTGGTGCACAATCAAAGGATACATCCTTGTCCCAAAATGTTTGTCCATGCCAAGCTTCTACATGATTATAGAAAATCTAGTCAAGTTATCATTCAATGTTTGATACTTCCAGATTTTTCATAAGTAAGGTAGCCTTTGTTTCTTGAAATTTATAGAACATGGACAAACATTCTGGTACAAACATGAAGAAAAGTGTGGAAGAAACATTGTACGGAGCAAGTACTCAACTAGGAGCATAGGTAAAGAAAAATAGATCTTGTTTAAGCAGCGAGGCACCCTTGGTACATTTTGTGCTCCTTGGAACAGAGAAGAGTTCGTTGACGTGTTCCATATGAAGCATTTCACTTCATATTTCCTTATCTCATGAGTCAGCTCGGTCTATAGTCATGTGCCTGCTTCTATTTCTGAAATTCTCGCCTGTTGTACCGAGAAGTTCTGACCAGAGTTATCGTTATGTTCTCTGCTTTATCTAAATAGCTCTCTAGAGTTGCTGATGTTGTCTAATCTCTTTATGGAAAGAAATCTTGGTAGTACTTGTCTTCCTCTCCTGTGCTTGAGAATATGCACTGCTGTGGTGCATACTTGACTACTGTCTGGGTTATTATTATTGCTTTGGTCGTCTGGGTTTATTGACCTAGTTTCCGTTCTGGCTGAAGTATGAATAGGATGTTAGAAGCAGCATCTACATTTTCTGGCAAATTGATGCCTGACAAACTTCAGTCACATTTTTCCTCCCTTAGAAAAGAGCTGATATATCATTATAAAGAATTCAAAACTGCCAAGTACAATTTAGCCTTTAAGGCTAATTTGCTCTGCCTTTTTGGAAAAGTAAAATACCTTCATCTGTCAAAATTCATCTTTCCTTTATCTGGCTTAGTTTGTACTGAATCCAGTAAACTTGTATATTTTACGGCAGAGAACATAAATACCAGTGAGAAATTTCTTCCGGGTAGTTGTCACTGACATTTCGTGATTGGTGAACCCTCAGGGAAGGTATTTTATGTTGGTGCTTTTTTGGTTGTGGCAAATCTCGGAGGTGGTTTATATACTGTACCATGTAATTGTCTGAAACGTCGTTCCTTTCCCCTTCACTCCGGTTGCAGTGTTGTGCTTAGCAGGGTTTTTTCTGTTGCTGTTTACTTTCGTACCTTTTTTTGGGTGTTTCTGATAAGATACTATTGTACTGGTGTGATTCTGTTTTGGTTACAAACTAGGTATTTGTTATGAAGCCCAAACCCAGGGATTCTTTACAACCCAAAATATTTCAGTCGCCAGCTGCTGCAGCTGCTGCAGCTTCTGTTACTGCTGCTTATGCATTATCCAAATCTGGAAAGCTAGATTTTGCTGAGAGAGAAGACTCAAACTTCGCTGTAGTTGCTGAGCAGGATCTCTCTGCTGAAATTAGTTCAATTAGGGAAGCAAAAGAATCGTTGGAATCATCGCTCCGGGAGGTCACATCAGAAAGTTCAGCTCTGAAGGCTAAGATAGAAGAAACTAATGGAACTTTCGACGAATTATCTAAGGTATATAAGACCGTACTTCTTGTCTGATTGTCAACAATCAACAAACTAACACTATTTACAGGAATTGCATTCGGTTCAACGCCAACTGGTCGCTGAGAGATCAAGATGTGCCAAACTCGAGGTTCTATTTCTCATTTCTCAGATGTACAATTTTCTCTCTTTTGCGGTTAGTTGATATTTCTTCTTTACCGTCTGGCATTTTCAGGCTCAAATAGCTGAGTTACAGAAGACGCTGCAGTCCATGCAGACTTTAGAAGAGGAAGTCGAAAAGCTCAAGGCTCAGAAGTCTGCAATCGATTATGAACTGGAGATCAACAGTGCAGCCCAAAGGCAGAACCCGGGTGGTGTTTGGAAGTGGATTTCTGGGTGAAGTCTGGATTGGTTAACCTCTTATGTTGTAAGATTTATACATGATCTTTTGTGGCCTTCCTCTGGAAGTCACCCGACCAGTACACATATCCAACAAACAAAAGAAACCTTTAATCAGAAAGGATCTAGGAAGTCTGAGGAGCTTGGACGTTCTGTTGGATTTTATCAACTGGAAGGGAACGGTCCAAATCTGCTTCTTCTCATCTATACTCCAGAGAGACTTGGAAGTGTTTGTGACGTTGTCTTTTCAATGTTCTGTTGTCTTCTGTTTTACTCCAATACTTGATGAGAATTTCTGTAACTTTTCCAGAAACCTTTTCTTCTTTTGTATTGTCCTTCAGAGTAATTTCATACTCTTCTATGCAAACAATTAAACAGATTCTTACCATAAGTTCAAATGCATAGAAAAAGCTTTTTTTTTCCTCTTGTGCCTTTATGTGCAGTTTCTCCATTTAGTTATGTCACCAGGCTGCTCTCACCTTGAAGACAGTATTACAGCATATGCCATGGAATATATTGGATTCTATATTATAATAGTCTCTGTTATCAAGTTGTTTTCGAAGTCGATCCAAGTCAAAAATAACCATTTTCAGTCCCCGTTTGTTCTTGGAGAGTTTAGCTTCTCAACCCAAGCTTTGGATTGGGAAGAAAAAGTCAATGGTAAAGTGCCTGTTGTTCTTTCTTAATGGATACTATTATTGCTGGTTGGATCCTTCGCATTGTGCAGATAAAGGCCAGTAGAAATATAAATGGATACAACGTTTGTGCAAACTCGAATATGTTTGGACATCACGTGCATATCTCTATGCTTGCAATGACCATCATCATCATCAATCATACCCAGTATATCCCAACATCAGCAACCATCTATTCACGTTTTCCTAGTAATTTGGCTTCTAACATTTCATTTCGCACAATTAACCACTTACAAATCTGCCTGTATCAAAGTTAATGTCAGTTTTTAAGTTGCTGACAGGTGTAGTCATGCTTATTTTTCTTGTGGTGTAGATTTGCTCAAATGCTGCTTTCTAAGACGAGCTCCTGTAATCATGCAGCCTTCTTGGTTGCTTAAAGCACCTCTCCAATCAGGCGGAGAAGGGTCGAGCAATTTCCCTTAAAGTTTGGAGTTGACTTTCTGTCTTGCCTGGGTCACCAACTCTTTCCGCGAAATTTTGCCTGCTGCTGACTTCGGTATGGCTGTGATGAAACTCACTTTTCTGACTTTCTTATATGGAGCGACCTGAAAAGTTCATGCATAAGTTGATAGGAATACTTACACTGCAAATTTTTCAATAGTCACAGTAGGCAGAAGGAACGAAGGTACATATCAGAAACCTGGCTGGCAACAAATTCGATGACTTGGTCTTCTGTAAGAGTAGAGTTTCCCGTTTTAACCACATAAGCCTTTGGAATTTGTCCAGTACTTTCATCTTCCATCCTGCAACGTTAGTTTGTTGTCATGGGTGGAGTGGACATTTGATGGCTGAAGGTGAGCAGTTGTAAAGATTTGGGTAGACAAAGATCAGGTCTAGTATATGCTTCAGAATGAGCAGCATATCTGATTAGAGAATCTTCCTGAATTCACAGATGCTCAACCAAAAAGCATTGGTAGAGAATTGAACTTTAGGATATTTTCCTAGGTTGGGTTGGTCTTGAAGATATATCACTATATGGTATACATCAAATGTAATGGGTCTGTAGCTCACTGGTTAGCCTGCTAACACCAACTATGGTGCTTAACTCTTTGTAAATTTGCCTTTTAGGCCTTCATATGTGGAAATTTAACTTACAAAAAAGGTAATGGGTGTAGTAGTTACTAGCCTAGCATGTACGAACAAATAGACTTCTATTCATATACTCAGTTAGCACTGAGGAAAGCATAATGGACCCATATGTGTAGGAAAATTTAGTTGGAGTCCTCTAGCACAGTCAAACAGCCAGGTTTTTGAATTTGAATTCTAGATTTTCACGGAAGTGCAGTTTGAAAAAATGATATGGCATAAGTTAGAAAGACATACGGTACGACTGCTGCATCCAGTATGTTGGGATGAGTGAGAAGTATTGCTTCCAACTCTGCTGGTGCTACCTGCATCGATTTGAGTTCCTTTAGCTATAAATGCTCTTAGTCAGCGGCATATAATTACTTATAGGCATGCAGTATACCTGATAGCCATTGTGCTTGATGAGCTCCTTTATCCGATCAACTATGTATAAACACCCATCTTCATCAAAATACCCAAGGTCACCTGTGTGTAGCCATCCCTCTAAATCAATTGTTGCATCAGTCGCTTCCTTGTTCCTTAGGTATCCCTTCATCACAGCTGGGCTTTTAAGCCACAGTTCTCCCTCCTTGAATGGTGGTTGTGCCTTCCCTGTTTCAACGTCCACCACCCTGGCACTGAAGCTTGGAAGTAACTGTCCGGACGAGCCAGAATGAGTCTTGGCCTCTTTATCTGTAAGAAAGAAAGTGGCTGCACCACTGCTTTCGGTTAGTCCATATCCTGGCCTTAGCTCTACCCATGGAAATTTTTCTCTGAACCCATTGATCACCTCTTTGCTCAGAGGCGCTGCTCCTGAGCCAACTTTTCGCAGTGATGACAAATCATAACCCATTTTGTCGTACTTCACCAATGCAAGTATGACTGGTGGGACTGCTGGAATGTTGCTGATTTTATATCTTTGAATTGTTTCCAGCATTGCAAGGAAATCGAATTTTTTCATTATCACACTTGTGGTGCCGGAAGCAATAAATCCAAGGGCAAAGAATGCTAGACCATAGATATGAAACATTGGAATGAAGCATAAGAAAACATCATCTTGAGAGGATGTTTCATTTATAGTCCATTTGAACAATGCCATGATCGAAATGATGTTTGCATGTGTTAAAACAACCCCTTTGCTTGCTCCTGTTGTTCCTGATGAGTACAGAATCGCAGCAGTGTTTTCTTGTCTTGGCCGTTCTATTGGGAGTTCTAAAGGTTCACAGCAGTCAATCAACTCCTCAATCGAAAGTGAGCCTCCCTCCTTAGGACGCGAAGTGACCAGGGTAGGCACTCCAGTGGGAACCAACTTGTGTACCTCCTCGTTGGCTGCTATCGCGAGTTTTGCTCTCGAGTCTTCCACTTGTTTGGCAACTTCTGATGCAGTGTTCAGAGGATTTGCTGTGGTTATGACTGCCCCAATAGAGAGTATCGCGATAGAAATGATCGGATATAGTACCGTGTTTGGAGATAACAGAAAGACAACATCGCCCTTCCTCACACCAAGTGCATGGTACAGCCCAGTAGCCAGCTTGTGTATAGAGCTCCTGAGTTGAGCATAGGTGATCCTCTGGTCAGTGCTTGAATCAATGAGAGCTATTCGTGTCTCGGCATCTCCAGGGGACGGAAATTTTGAGAGCACAAATAAAGCTGTGTCAAGGTCAGGACTGCTTGGAATCTGTTCATGATCACTGAGTTGATGGAGTGCATGATAGATCCCGGTTTGCGGATCAAAGCCGCTTCTTTCTAGCAAGGGCAAACGACGACGTTCTGCTGCTACTTCTGAGGTAACTGTCCATCCTTCACTTGCCATTGTTGCAGAAATTTGGATGCTTTCTAAGAATAAGTCTCCCTATGTTGTTTTAAAATGTGATGACTGTTTAAATAAGTGAAAGTTCCTTGCTTTCTAATCTTGTTTGGACCTTTTCCTTTCTTATGTGGTTTCTTACAAGAAAAGGTCTTCTGTTTTTGGCAGTTGGTAATTAGGAATCGACTGTAAACAAATAGAAGTGCCTCCAAGTGTGTAGCCCGTATGATTAAATTATTGGACTGCAAAATATCGTTTTTCTCTGGTTATCTTATCGTATTCGTTAATGATAAACTATTATGACACTTATCGTTATTATTATAGTTCTTTTCCATTTTGTACGGGGTCAATGACACACTCTTCTTTCACTTTGGAATATGATGGAATGAAGCAAAATGACTCACTAAATTGGGTGCGATTCTTATATTATGAGGTAGCAGTTGATCAACACAGCTTGACGCAATTTTCATTATGGGTCATCGGAAAACAACTTCTGTGTGTTGCATACATCTGACCTCCCATACCCCATCATAGGCGGGAGCCTCTAAAACAGTAGCATAACGTTGTTGTAGTATTGTTATTATTATAATTAGTATTTGCATGATCTTTAGTAGCTGACGGTTTAAAGGTTTGCTGCTGTTTGACAAAGTTTTGGGTGTTGAATTAGCATAATATTAATGCTTTATGAGTTTGGCTGGACTTGGTCTTTCCTCATTGTAATATCCATCATATTTGGAGGCTTACCTGTTGTCGTTGTCTAGGTGAGCAAACCTATGCTATAATTGATATTGTCCCATATATTGATTCTCGACATCAACTATGTTGTAATAAGAAAGTCCACGAAAGCGTCATCATTTTTGTACATAATCTTGCCGTCCCCAATAATCAGGTTTTGCACTTTTGCTAGTGGACAAACCATTAGTTTCTTCGTTTCTTTTTGGTTCATTAATTTCACAATTTTTTTCAAATTTTTAGTCCTTTTGACGCTGTTGTTATGATTATTTTAAGATTTCTTTTAGCTTTCATTGACCACCCAGTAATAGTAATATTCTGCTGCGCTATTCCATAATTGATTACTTTTCCAGAGTTTCGTGGGCGTTTTCGGTGCATTACGCTTCCGGATTTGCATAGGGCCTGGGATTCAAGGGCGTTCTAGGTGCAATAGGCTCCAGCATTTGCGCAGGGTCTGGAGAAAAGCATTCTCAATGTACTAGGCTCTCGCATTTGCGCAGGGTCCGGAAAAATGCGTTATCAGTGTACTAGGTTCCCGCATTTGCGCAGGATTCGAGGAGTAACCAGATCGTTTCATAATTTGATGTACGCTACTCTACACTTTGTGCAAAAGGCTGTTTTCATGGTTCAAACCTGTGACAGTCAAGATCATAAAATAGTAATTTTACTAGTTTTTCTAAAGGCCGCCCTCGTAACTTCTTAAGAAATTAATATAGGTGATTTAGTATTTCTAACTTACTAAGGGGGATGCATAAATGTTAACGAACTGGCTTTTGCTGATTTCAGAAATTTAATCCAAAATATGTCAGGTTATTTTGGTCTCTTTGAAAAATATATTGTCAAATGAACCACACTTTTGTCTTGAGACTTTATTTTATTTTATTTTAAGAATGCACTTTTCATTTCAGAAATATGATTTTTTTTACTAAACAACATCAGAAAGGGCAGCTTTTAAGTTTTTGTCCCGCAAAATATGTTTGGTAAATTATGATTTTTTATTCCTATTCTTTCATTCAAATACACGCGTGTGCATACATACACACATATATATATGTAAGCGCCTGCGTACGTGTGCACACATATATAGAGAGTTAGATTTATACTTGTATTTATATATCTATACTACATATATACATACATGATTTACTAAGATAATAAAACAATATTAAAATAGAAAACCAAACACAATTTCTTTTTATTTGCTTTCTACAAAAAGATACTATTTGGCAGTAGGCAATGAGACCAGATCTTCTCCCAAAAAAAGCCTCTCCCAACCTTCTCCCAAAATTTTTTGTCCAACCAACATTTGACACTCTCCTTCATTTTACCAAACCCCTTGGAACCTTGCCATACACCACCACCACCGCCATTTCCGCCGCCTCACCTCCTCCCTCCACCCGCACCTTCTACACCACCGCTACCATTTCTGCCCCCGCACCTCTTCCCTCCACCCGCTCCACACCCACACCCACACCCACACCCCCTGCTTAGGCCTCTATTTTGGTTAAAAAGGTGGTGTCTGACGATGGATCTAAAGGAGTTGAAAATGGTGGATCTGTTGGGGTTAGAAGATGACGATGATGGAGGATTAGGAGGTTGAGGTGAAGGTGGAGAGGAAGGGAGGCACAGGTGGAGGAGGTTGAAGGAGAAGATGAAGGTGCAAGGGGGGTGGGGAGGCAGAAGAAAGTGGATGGTGGAGGAGGTTGAAGGAGAGGATGAAGGTGCAAGGGGGGTGGGGGAGGCAGAAGAAAGTGGATGAACTAAGGGGAGACAGGTGTCAAATATTGGTTGGGTATAAAAAATTGGGAGAAGGTTGGGAGGGGTTTCTTTGGGAGAAGATCTTGACCCGGGACACTGTATTGTCATGTCTCACATGTTGCGCTCAGCTGGTTCAATGATTTTCCAGACGAAGGTGAAAAAAGATACTTGAGAAATTGAAGAACCCAAAAACACTTTTAGGGGGTTAATTACCTTTAACCCCCTTCAAGTATAGCATAATCTCCCTTTACTCCCTTAATGTTTTAAAATACACCTTTAGGTACCTTTAAGTTTGGGTTAAAGTGGGAAATGGCATAAAAAATTGACATGAAGCTGAAATGGCAAAATTGCCCTTGCTGAAGGAACTTAAAATTAACGGCATAAACGTATTATTACGATGCCCTTCTTTCTGCTGAAAACAGAGCCATGGTTGTTGCCTTTTCTTTCTTGAAATCGCTACTACGATGGCATCCCTAGATAATGGCGTCGATATGGTGCTGGCAGGTGAGGGCTCAAGCGGCACCGGGCCGTCTTCTTCCATAGCACCTGCATCATCCTCTTCCAAAAACCCAAGCGCTTCGAGATCAAGAAATGGAACATTGTCGCCCTCTGGGCGTGGGACATCGTTGTGGACAATTGTGCGATTTGCAGGAATCACATCATGGATCTCTGCATCGAGTGTCAAGCTAATCAAGCTAGTGCTACTAGCGAGGAGAGCACAGTTGCTTGGGGTGTTTGCAACCATGCTTTTCATTTAGTTTCAGCTGGGTCATACTTGTTGAACCCTAGACAACAAACATATTGGCGATGATGTATTTTAAAACTAACAGATTGCTTGCATCCAAATCCTGTTGTTACTTCTTTTGGATATTGGAGTTTAATCAATGTCAAAATCCGAGCTTATTCAGAGTGGTTGTATGGCTCTAGTTCTTTCAACTGGACCAAGATAAACACAACCGGCTTCGCTTAGTTATAGCCTTAGGACATGGATAGCAGTTATTGAGATCATTGGATTGGAGCTATGATAATGATACTGCATTATTAAATTTGAGTGTTGTCGGGATTGAGTTTTGATTAAAACAGAGCCATGACTGCAAAGAAGGATCTGCACTCCCTCAAGGAACCATCAGTAATGCACATAACAGACCTCCTAAGTGTTAGTGGCCTGTCATTGAGTTCACCTTCTTCAGTCCATTACTTTTGTTTTTCATGCAGTACATCTATCCCTGCTATTGTTAATAGGCTTCAGTAAAAAAGACTAAGGATTTTTTGCCCTTTCTGCAAAGGAGTGGTAAAAAGGCTGATGTCGTGGAATATGTCCTAAGTGGCCATCATTTTAAGCTGTATGTTCCTAAGGAGACATGCAATATTGCCTTCTCATTCTCCGGAGTTCGTTGTCCTGGTCGTGGTGATGATGTATGCTTTTGCAGAGAAGAATAGTTGCAGAGAAGGAGAGAAGAAGATGATGTATGCTTTTGCTACAATCACCTTGTAAGGGAGGGTAAATTAGTCCATTTCGTGTATAATTATGGAGGGAAGGATAATATGACGGTTGAATGTGGTTTTATTGCCAGGTGTCAATTTCTTATGCCATTTTCCACTTTAACCCAAACTTGAAGGTATCTAAAAGTGTATTTTAAAACATTAGGGGGGCAAAGAGAGATTATGCTATACTTGAAGGGTGTTA
Source organism: Eustoma russellianum (assembly GCA_036186865.1). Classification (NCBI taxonomy): domain Eukaryota; kingdom Viridiplantae; phylum Streptophyta; class Magnoliopsida; order Gentianales; family Gentianaceae; genus Eustoma; species Eustoma russellianum. The sequence goes on from AP025054.1 coordinate 4,705,258, forward strand.
AAGGTAATTAACCCCACTTTTAGGTTTCCTAAAAGGAAAAAAATAAAAGGAGGCTTCCATGCAAAAATTCATGTAAACTCCTTCAAAACGCAGTCGCAGACTTTTTTTTTTGTTTGATTTGCTGTTATTTGGTTCATTCAATATCTACTTTTATTTGACATATATTCTTGTTAAAAAATGGACAATTACTCTTTATGGTGATATAAAATCTTGATATTCGTTTTTTAATACGTAACTTCATAAAAAATGGAAAATATAAGTTGGCTCATTTTTATTTTTATTTATTGCCCTTTCTTTCCTTTTGCTTTTTTTAACCTTTAAAATTACTAAACTTTGCACAAAGTATAGGGTAAGGCTGATCGTAAAGCAATCCGTCCTATTTTCAGATCATTCTAATATATCAGAAATACCATTTTATGTGTAAATTTCTCTTCTTCGTGTCCCAAATAAATAAGTTGAGATAATAGTATGTAACAAGCTAGTCAACCTAATAGTCATAAACTTCCTTCTGAGGCAATTAAAAAATAATAATTATACTCTCCCAGGCGTTTTACTAGAACATTTTGTCATTTTCTGGAAGGAGACAAATGTCGTGCGTGGAAATTTTACTCTTATTGTTGCAACAATAACCTAATGGTGTTTGCTTGGTAACGTGAAAATGACTTAAATTTTGTATTATATTGTTACCGAATTGGACCGTTATTTTGTCGGTCACTACTTACTCTTTTTTCTGAACAAAAGCCTAATACTCCTGGCTCATGTGGCTCCTACTGTTTCAGGTCCAATGAGCTTAATGGAAGATGCAAATCAAGAATTCAGCGGTTTTTAAGTCAAGGTTTTGCCAGAGACCTACTGCAAGATGTCTACTGCAAACCGAGCCAATAACCCTTTAACTTAATTAGGCCGGATACAATAGCTTTGCTATTACTGGCCCAAATAGCAGTATTGCACTCACGCTACATGTGTCTTGGTTCGAGTCTATACCTTTCTGCAGCAATGTTTCAACTCGAGTAATAACTAAGCTATGTCATGTTACTGTTTGATGTTATTCTACGATCGTTGAGGTACTAACTTAAAAGTAACCCATCAAGGGAAGGGAAAAGGAAAAAAGAAAAAGGACACCACCGAAGATAACAAAAGGGTTACCAACTCATTTATACACGGTACCTATTGCCATCACATTTTTCAGATATCCACCTTTCTCTTTAATTTATTGTACCAATTGGACAAATATGTCCCTGTCTTTCTAATTATCTCCCTCCGTGTCACATATCTGTCTTCCCTTTTCTCCAAATCCTGATGTGATCTAACATCATATATCAAAACTTATCTTCCCTTTCTCCAATCTTGATGTGATCTAACATCATATATCAAAACTTATCAAATTGCTTTTCTGAATGCATAAAATACTATGATAAATCAGACAGATATGATAATCAAACAGAATGAAATTAAAACAATGAAGATGAAATAGCCGAGATGTAACACATGTTACTTTCCTTAAAGCAACTTTGTTTCAACTATTAGGCAATGTTGACTATGCAGCAAATGCTTCTTAGTATAATAACGGTCTATTTCTTTCGTTTGCTCTACAAGAGGAAGATTGAACTTGTCTATTTAAAGTGTTTAATACCAGAGTAAGAAAGAAAAACCAAGGAAGAAATTCTACATGTTTTCACAAATACTCCAAACGATATTTCAATGATCATTTCAAAGCATATCAAAACTTGTCATCAATACCATTCGATTCTTGTATTTATAGACTTTGATTCCACATGTATTGTCTGCCTACCACTTACCCTCCCCAGACCCTAACGATAGCTTTTGCTGTCGTTGGAATATACTGGGTACGGATGATGATAGACTTTGATTAACAAGAAAGAAGTTAATTTGACACCTCTTACAGAATTTCACTTCCGAAGTTAGTTTATGACAGTTCAAGATTGAAAGGAGGTGTCCCAAGTTGCAAAAGTTGCATCATTTCATCAAAAGACAACATAAATCTTTTGATGTCTTCACCGATCGAATGTTTGATCAACTTGACTGAATGTTGGATTCTGAATTTTTGAACGTTGCAAGCAAAACTCATCATCGAACTTTGGATCAGATATTTGGTAAAGGACTTTACCGAACATTTGATGAAGCATTCGATGACTGGACAAAAACTTCAGAATTGGACCAAGCTCAGAGAAGCTCATCACTGAACGTTCAGTCTCACTCACCGAACTTTTGGTCACCTTGAAATTCAAAAAATTACGATTATCATCTCACCTTTTAATCAAAATTTTCACTTCATCTCCGATCAACCTTCTTACATTTTTTAATATAAATTTGCAACACTTTCTAAAACACTTTTATATGTGTTTTTTCAAACAATTCTTCTTACATTTTTAAATATAAATTCGCAACACTTTCTAAAGCACTTTTATGTGTTTTTTTTCAAACAATCCCCCACATGATCCAACATTTATATAAAAACATCTATGAACAATTTAAACCAACCTCTCTGGTATTAAACAAAGACAATGACACATAACAAATATGATGCATCTTGGATTGACAATAGTACAAATGGAGTTATATAAATAGAAATGAGATGGCATAGACATCTTGAATTATATTCCACTTCTGTTTATATGAACAACCAAAAGATATGTTATTATCTACTTCATACATGTTTGCAGTTCGGTACGAATTCTGCCCAACACCCAGTCTCAGGTTTTCATAAGGACTCTAGTGAGTTACTCCAAGCTCTCATATGAAGCGGCACCACCTCCATACTTATATAGGTGAAATTCATCAAGCGTGTATTGCTCACATCACTATAAACATCGCTATGAATTTCATAAGAGATTCTTAAACTTTGACCTCATAAATTTGCGCAAGCACCATCTTACGCCATCATAGAGAGGTACAATTTTGATAGTGCTGATAAGAACTCTTCTACGACTTGTTTTTACCACAATGAACCTCGTTCGTAAGATCTCTACTAATAGAAGGTTAGGTTTCCATTATAGATAGCTCATGTCAAATGGAATAATCACATTCAATCGATGTCACAAGGACTAACTTACACTTAGTTCTTGCGAGGCCACTCTCATAGACCTCACCCAAAAAAATTTTGCCGGGTCACTCTCATAGACCTTACATTGTCTAAATCATATTTCATCATCAATTTTATACTTAGTTTAATGTTCCATTTGCATGCTACAAATGCAAGTCTTACAACTTTAAAAACATATTTATAATTATGATGAAATAGACATGAACAAACTTAATCAAAAACCTAAAAATCCATAAATAATTTATGACTTTCCACAAAACTCCTTATCATTTTAGCATAATCATCAAATGCATAAGACAAGAAATTTTCATGTACACATAAGTACCACCATAAAATAAAAAAAATAACTAGTGTTAGTTATTTCATTTTCAACAAGAATCTATATTCTTAAAAGGCGAAAACAAACTATCAAGTTTTAATCTCTTAGATTTCTCAATCAACCACAAAATGCTTTCAACATTATACACAACTAGCATGCTTCACATTTGAAATTATAAGAAAACTTCTCTTAAACTTGAGAATCATTTCTTGTTTGATCTACATACATATTTGATCCATAATCATGTCTAATAATAAACTTTTACATTAGCTGTCAACTTAAAACAACCTCTTCTTTTATCTGGATTTCACCGGCTGAGTCAAAAACTTGACATAGAGGTATGTAATGTATTCTACATCAAGAGAAAAATCTAATAGTGCTAGAGGTTTCTGCAGTTAACCTGACCCTTGTACATGCCTAGAAGGTATTGTCTGCATGTAGAACAGAAATCCATTTAATTTTCTGCAGTGGCACCTGACCCCACCGTCCCTCCTTGCCTCCTGGCTGGAGAAAAAAGAGGGTGAGAGGGAGAATAAAAAGAAAAAAAAAAGAAAAGAAAGAAAGATGAGGGTTGAAATGTTCTAGTTGGAACTACTTGAGGTTTCTGTCCAGTATACTTGCTGATAGCTTCGCCAATTATACTTTGCCACTCCTTTGAGGTATACAGGAAAGCAAGCAAATTGTCTACTGTTTTTTTTTTCTCTTGAAAAAAATTGTGAGGAATGGATTCGAACTTGAATATTTGGATGAAAAAATGGTACTCAACCGCTAAACGTAAAAGTTTTTGCTGGTGGAAGAACTTCATGTTAAAAAAAACAAAAATTTCTAATTACATCTTAGAGAATGTTTGGGGGTTTCGAAACATTAGAATTTAGAAGTCCACCATAACTTACTAGCCACATGTCCTTATCATATTAACTCAACTTGAATGACTGAATGGAAACAGCTCAAATTTCTGCGTGTTATCGAAATGAAAATTCTTAAGTAAATATTTATAATGTGTTTTGAGGGTTATATGTTTCACGTAATAAAGATATATGGCCTTGCGATATGCCGTCTAAGTAGTATACCCGTTACTCACAAGAACTGGAAACTTGAGTTCATGTGAATATATATATATATATATATATATATATATATATATATATATATATATATATATATATATATATATATAAAGATCCAACAATGCAAGTATTTTGAGCAACCTAAGATCAGGTGACTGTGTTATAAGTATAAGATGCAACCTAAAATCCCTACTCTCATTGCTGTCAGAAATAATTGAAAGATATTCTAATTCTTTTTACTAGTCGACTTTCTTGGTTAAGTTGCCCTCTACAAGTAAACCAATCAAATAGGATAAATCTAAAAAAGAATAGAATAATCGACATAAAATAGTGACTTTCATTATGGAATAGCAATATGCCGAATGTTCCCTTAGTACATCAGATTCATATTGAGAACTTTGTTTACAAATATCAATGATGAATTTTGTTACCTCACATTTAGCTAATTAGTAATTATACACGGAACAAATTCTGGAAAATGCATATATGTATAGCATATCATACAACTTTCATGTCACCTTGTTAGTAGCTTAGAACGTGGACATAGAGAGATCGCTTTCATTTCAACGTACCATTTCTTTAGCCATGTTAGTATTAGTAGTGGCATTCAATAAATCTTCTGGTGGAGAAAACAACAGCTGGTTCTGATTCAGTTTGTTGCTGTTTTCGGTGAATTTGCTGATGATTTCCATGCTTTGATGCCATTGCAGACTTGGGATCTATGCCATGAACATCATGACCTTCAGGTGCAGGAAGATTCAGATCAAGAGACAAAGCATTTGTTCTTTTTTCCTCTTCAGCATCCTGATCAGAATCTTGATTGATGGAGGCTGGACTTATTGGAAGTGGGCTCAGAGACAATGTGGTGTTGGTGCTAGGAGTTGTGGGGCCCACAGGTCCTCGGTGGCGACGCATGTGGCCGCCTAACGCCTGACCGGAGGAGAATTCAGCTCCACAGTAAGAACATTCATGGATCTTTGGGAGGGGGGATTTGTTGGTGATATCAGAAGAGGAAAGATTGCTATATCCTCCCCTGTGGTTCAATTCAAGAGAAAGGGCGGGTGGTTTCTTGCTTTTGTAGTTGTTGATCTTGAAGGACTCCTCTTCAACATCTGATAAAGCCAAAGATGATATCTTCTTGGCTTCAGTTGTTGTGGCCATAACTTTCGGTTTCTTGTGGCTTGCGCGGTGGCCGCCGAGGGCTTGGAACGACAGGAAAGTCCGGCCACAGGTCTTGCATTGGTAGACATACATGCCTGACTTGCCATTTGATGAAATGGGAGCCTCAATGTATCTTTTGCTGTTGAATTTCTCAGTTGGTGGAGGAGGAGCATATTGAACATGATCAAGGTTCATGGTTGGTGAATCCTTAATGGGATTTCCTTGGGATAAGAAAATGAGACAATTGGCCATGTCCTCGTCCTCTTCGGTGGCCGTGCCACCACCCTTATCGTCTAAAAAGTCGATCATGGTGGTGGTGTGGTTACAATTGAGGGAAGAAGGAGCGGCGATTGTGAATGGAATGGGTGAATGCAGTCTAAGCTGTTTTGTTCTCTTGCCCTTTACAATGAGGGAGAGATTTCTATTAGGTGAGAGTGCATCCTCCACAACCCACTCCATGCCACAACGCCACCACCTCCGTAGACAACATATACTTAGGGATGACGACCGGAGAGAGGAGGAGGTGTAGATAGAGAAAGAGAGAAAATCAAGGGGAGAAAATGAGATGGGGGAGGTTCGAGAAAATTGTGGAGGATGAAAATGTAATGCAAAGTTATTAGTGAAGGAGAGGGAGTTTGGAGTCTTGGGAGTCGAAAGAAAAAAAAAGGTATGGCTTAAGAGCAATGGCAGCAAAGAAACATCTAGCAGTCTTCGCCCATCTTAGTTGTAAATGCATGGTCATATTGACGGCTATTAGAAGCTACTATTTACATCAATCTAGATTAAAAGTTAAAAACGGATATTCACAATAGTTGTTTTCGTATTAGTTTTTGGATGAAAGGACTACGAATACAACAGCAACATTAACGCATTGCGTTATAGTCTTCCGTCTATAACGAGATATGAAGGATTGGAGGTACGTTAATCATACTCATGTTTAGAAACATACATAATAAAAGAGAAAACGGCATAAATATGAAAGGACTACAAATGAAAAAAATAAAAGAGAAACGGCATAAATATGATGAGACAAGAGTGACAGTTAAAACAGAAAGAAAATCTTAATTTCAATGACGCATAAAAGACTCAGCTCGTGAAGTACTTGAGTTTTATTTTCTTTATTTTTTCTTCTTCTTTCAAACGGCAACATTGGAAGTTGGAGGAAGTATAACCACGGAAGCTGCGGAGCTCCTTTGCTTTCTCGTAGTTTACTTAATTTGCAAGTTGTTAGGTGACTTTCGTTTGTCTCTAGACAGCCGACAGAAAAATTGCTAAATTTAGAAATCTTCAGCTTTCAGTGAGAATAGTAAGTGCAAAAAGGCAAAGGGAACCCACCATCTATAGAAGAAAAGAAGCATCATCGTGCTCAGGGCATAGTCCAGTTGGTAATCGGGTTGGAGATTGCCACAAAAGGTCACGAGTTCGAATCCAAGGACACGCACAGTGTGAGTGTTCCCCTGTTGCTAGGCCGAAGACCTGATTTGTGGGGGGACACTTTGTGTGGGTAATTGCGTAAGATCTCACCTAATCTAGGAGGCTGCTGGTCTCCTGATTTACATCATCCACGCAGCTCTTTGAGACTGGGACAACGGGGGACCGGGGTGAGGGATTTCACCTTTATAAAAAAACTGCCACAAAAGAAGCATCATCTTTGTTAGAAATATTATGTCATGTGAGAGAACTTATTGACATTTAATAGTTCAGCAGTGACACTTTATGTTTCAAACAAAGTAACTTTTCTTCAGCGTCCTTGGAGTTCATCTGGAGTGAAAGGTTGGGAAGAGTTCAACAACACTTGCTTTTAGCATGTTAAGAAGAGTTAGACAAAGCTTGTCTTTAGCATTCTGTAGGTTTAGTAGGGATGGGATTTTTGAGTAGTGTTGGAGGGTGGTGGGTTAATCTCTTAAGAAAGTATTTCTGATTCACTAAGTTCCCGCGCTTGTATAGGGTCCGAGACACAGCCGGATCGCTTCGCGATCTGATATACGTAGCTTTATTTTCTACACTTTGTGTAAGAGGATGTTTCCATGGCTCGAAACTATGTTTCAAAGTCACAAAGTAACAACTTTACCAATTGTTGCAAACCCGTCCTAATGTGCGTTAACCTCTGTTTCTCTTAATACTAATAATGTCAGAATGTTGACGACGGAATAAAGAAAGGCCATTAATAAAAGTACATCTGTTATTGATAAAGACAATTTTTTCAAAGAATCATTTTTTTTTACTATGAATGGACCAGTATCTCCTTCAAATAAAAAAATTTCAAAAACATATTCACCCTAAAGTCTTTCCTTTCCATCATCCTTTCCTGATTTTCATTTTTTTTATAAAAAAAATTATCGCCTCGCTTTTTTTCCCCAGTAATTATCGTGTGTGACTCATCTCCTTGAACAACATTTATGTGCATTTATGCAATGAACTACATGGATTCCATTCGAATACTTTTTCCATGTTTGCTCATCGGAAAAATTGCATCCATGTGTTTATATTTTCTAATTGCATTTATGGTTTGCTGACTTAGGTTTAGTATCATAGTCTCTTTTGTACTTGAATAGTTTTGAGGGAAAAGCTACTCTTAACATTTAACTATTTATAAGAAAATGTTTTATCAATTAACTAAAAGAAAATGTGTAAGAGAGAGAAACTCTCTCCTCTCTCTCTATGAGGGGTATCCATTTTCTTTGGCTTCTTTCTTCTATATCTTCTTGCTTTTTGACTTCACACTCTCGGTTTTTCCTGTTTTCAACTGTTATAAGGCTGGTTTCTTGATATGGGACGAGGCAAAGGCGTGAACAAGAAAAAAGGGCTCCGGAGTAAGCATGCTTCTAAGGATGTTGTAGTTGCTACTTCTGCTTGCAAGCATGCTTTGAAGGAGGATTCGGTGGAAGAATCGCCTAGTGATTCTTTTTCTTTCCATGGAGATGAGGATGAGGTTGATTCGCGGATGGAGCACTGTATTCAATCTTTGCATGTTGAGCTTCCTGCTCAAGAACATCAGGTTCCTTTGCATGCAGGCGCGATTCAAGGTCAGCTGGACCCATTGATGATGGAGCTTAGCTTGGGAGAGACGACTTGCAGGTTGAGGTCGGAAACTGATTCACCATCGGTGGATTTGAGCTCGCCGGTGGTGGTTGGGGGAGATGGTGACAAGTCTCTCTCCATTGATGTTGACAAGACTACTGATGTCTTGGTTACTGAGCTGGATGACGGATCTGGGAAGCCGTCTTCTTCTCTTTCTTCAGGCTCTTGTCTTAATCACTCATTGAAGCACGGGCTGGATAATACCCATCGGTCCAGAGTTGCTCCTGATCTGGGCAATGCTTTCTTGAGTTCTGACTCGCTTGCTCCAGGTCCTCCAGATGGTTGCATGCAGGGCAAAGGTAAAGAATCTGGTGCTACCACAAATAACCCTGCTTTGTTGAAAACTTGGAACTCGCTTTTCCCCACCAACAGGAATGACGGTGGTTGTATGAAGCTTAAAGAGCAAGCTGAGGCTAGATGTGGTGTTGTAAACTTGAATGTGGATTGCATTGGGTTGGACGATGTTCTGCAGTGTTGTCTTATTGGATGTTTCACGGGCAGGTTTCCTGGGAGGCAAGCTGTGTTTGCCTTGTCTAAAAACTGGAAGGTCAAGCACAAAATTGAGTTTCATCCATCAGGTTGGATCATCTTCAAGTTTCAGAGCCAAGATGAAATGAATTCTGTTCTTTCCTCTGGACCATACTTTATTTATGGAAGAATTCTCATCTTAAAAAAAATGCCTTTGCTCTTTGATTTTGGGCCGGAGGAGATGTCCTCTGTTCCAGTTTGGGTTAAGTTACCCAATCTACCTATCTCTCTTTGGAAAGAAGAGTTTCTTTCCAAGATATGTCACCAAATTGGGAAGCCTATAATGGCGGACCTTCTTACAACAAAACGGGAGGTTTGGGGCTATGCTAGGGTCCTTGTGGAGATTGATCTTAGTCAATCTCTCAGGAAGCATATTGAGATTAAATTGTCTACTGGGAAAATAATCAAGCAGCTGGTTGAATATGAAAAACTTCCACTATATTGTGATGAGTGTCGGCAGTTGGGTCATTCTCCTCTGACTCATCTGCAAAAATCTTCCTCTAATCATGTGCTGGGGGGAGATGGAAAGCGGGCTCTCTCTAATCGTAGGGAGGTCCAGGATGGAAAGTTGGTTACTTTTGCTGATCCAATTGCAACAAACATTGCCTTGGGTAAGGAAGCTCATGCCAAGAATCTTACGGTCTCAAATTCTGTTTCTTTGAGCCCTCTCATGGAGTCTGTCCCATTGGATGAAAATACCTCCCTTATGGATGCTTTTGACCCCCCATTACCCAATGGCCACAGGCTGGATCCCCTCCTTTGTTCTGATGCTTATGATCAATATCATGTGAGTAGACTTAAGGAGCTTGAAAAGGATGGCTTTGTTACTGTAATGAACAAGAAGCATCTTAAGGCAAATAAGAAAAAGGAGCCCAACAGATTGTGGCAGGATGGTAAGTCTTTGCTGGGAGGCCGGGTTCACCCTTCCACCAATGATCATTAGCTTTTGGAATATAAGGGGCTGTAACAAGCCCACCAAGCAAAGAGGCTTGGTCTCTTTTGTACAGAAACATAGGATTAACTTGCTTGTCTTGATAGAAACTAAGCTTAATAGTGTTATGCTATCTCAGCTTCTCCAAAAATTTAAGTCCTGGGACCATGTTCATAATTTTGATTTACACCCTGGGAAAAGGATTCTTATTTTATGGAATCCTTCTTTTGTCTCCTTAATTGTGCATAGCATGTCTGCACAGACCATTTTTTGTCAAGTAAAATGTCTAGTCTCTGCAAGGCTCTCTTTCCTGACTGCTGTTTATGGTTTCAATTCTGTGGTGGATAGGAGGCCTCTGTGGGCTGATTTACTCTCTCATGCCAATGTTGCTACATCTGCTTGGATGATTATGGGTGATTTCAACTGTGTTAACAATGAAAGTGAACGCATTGGTGGTAGCCTGGTTACCACCTATCAATTACAAGATCAACTAAATTGTTTTCTTGACTGTGGGCTTTTTGAGCTTTCCTATTCTGGCTGCAGGTTTACTTGGGACAATGGCAGCATTAAGTCTAGGCTGGATCGAATTATGATCAATGCTTGCTTCTTGGAACGTTTCCCAAATGCGTCATCAGTATTCCTAAATTCTGGTTGCTTATCTGATCACTCTCCAGCTATTTTACATCTGCATCCTCAAGTTAATCGCATACATACATTCAAGTTTTTTAATATGTGGACTGAGCATGACCAGTTTTCTTCTATTGTGGCTGATTCTTGGGCTGAGCCAGTTCATGGAACTGCAATGTTTTCGTTATGTAAGAAGCTCAAAAGGCTGAAACAGCCTTTGAAAGAGCTTAATAGGAGGAGCTTTTCACATATTTCCTCTAGAGCTGAGAGTGCAGTTTGTGAGTTGGAAGTTTTTCAGAATCTTCAGCAAGCTTCTGGAGGTTTGGTTGTTGACTCTTCTCAGCTAAAGCTTCTTAAGGACAAAGCCTTCAAACTCTTGGAGGCTGAAAGGTTGTTTTTTGCTCAAGTTGCTAAGGGCTCATATCTTAGGATGAGTGACAGAAATTCAAAGTTCTATCACTCAGTGATCAAAAGGAATGCTGCAAAACGTAGCATCTCTTCTGTCCAACTTGATGATGGGAGCTTCTCTACTTCCCTGGACCAGGTTAAGGATCAATTTATTTCTTTCTATACTAACTTATTGGGCTCCTCCCAGCAGGTGCCTCCATTTGACCCCTCAATTGTGCATTCTGGTCCATTGCTATCTGAGACTGGCTCAAGGACTCTCCTTGAGCCTGTTCTTGATTCTGACATTCAAAACTGTCTTTTCTCTATTCCAAAGGACAAGGCTCCAGGTCCTGACGGATTTTCTTCCCTTTTCTTCGTCAAGGCCTGGAATATTGTAGGCAATGATGTGCTTCGTGCTGTTCATGAGTTCTTTGCTAATGGAAAGCTTCTCAAACAACTCAATCATTCGATTATTGCTCTTATTCCAAAAGCCACCAATGTCACCAGAGTTCAGGACTATCGGCCTATTAGCTGCTGTAATGTCTTATATAAGACTATCTCAAAAATTATTGCTGGAAGGCTATCTGCAGTACTGTCTGAGATTCTTGATCAGTCTCAATCTGGATTTCTAAAAGGAAGGTCCATGTTGCATAATGTTTTTCTTGTGCAGGAGCTTGTTAGAGATTATGGGAAGTCCAATGCTTCCCCCAGATCCATGCTGCAAATTGATATCCATAAGGCATTTGATTCAATCAGCTGGGAATTTCTGCAAAATATGCTGCTGACTTTGAACTTCCCTCCTATCTTTGTCAATTGGGTAATGCAATGTGTAACTACAACCTCATACTCCATTTCCATTAATGGTTCACTTGCTGGCTTCATCAAAGGGAGGCGGGGGCTTAGGCAAGGATGTCCCCTGTCTCCTTTTTTGTTTGTCATCTGTATGGAATACCTTTCTAGATCTCTGAATTTGTTGCATCTTGATCCTGATTTCAATTTTCATCCAAAATGCCACGCTCTTAGGATCACCCATCTGAGCTTTGCGGATGATCTCATGCTATTTTGTCGTGGTGATGAGGTTTCAGTTGGCAAGCTTATGCGTAAGCTAGTTGAATTCGGGGTACTTTCTGGTCTTAAAGTTAATGCTTCCAAGTCAAAATTTTTTAATGCTGGACTGGGGAACAATGCGGCAAATGAAGGCACTTGTCCAAATTTTTCCCTTGGAAGCTTTCCTTTTAGATACCTGGGTATTCCAGTTGCGAGCCATAAGCTACAATTTGCACATTATTCTGCTTATTTAGACAAGATCATGCAGACTGTGAATTTCTGGAAGAGCTCCCATCTTTCGTATGCTGGTAAAGTGGTGCTCATTAAATCAGTCCTGCAGGGTCTCCATTGCTTCTGGCTAAGTGCCTTGCCTGTCCCAATGTCTGTTATTGACCAAGTTAATCGAATATGCATTCACTTTCTTTGGGGTGATGGACCTTCTGGGAATAAGAGATCAAAAATCTCTTGGAATCGGATTTGTCTTCCCAAGACTGAAGGGGGATTGGGAATTATGCAGCTAAAGGCTTGGAATAAAGCCTTGTTGATCAAAAACTTCTGGGACCTGCTCCTCAAAAAAGATCTCATTTGGGTTAAATGGATCAATGCCAGGTATAAGTTTGGTTTGAATCTTTGGAGCCTGCCTATCTCCTCAATTCATTCTCCTCTCATCAAGACCCTTCTCTCTCTTAGAGATGAATTGATTCTTAGGCAGGGTGGAATTTCACAGGCTCAGCTCCTTCTGGATTCATGGTATCGTGATCAACGGTTGAGCACTTCTGATGCCTACAACTACTTCAGACGTCGGGCTGAGCCTGTTGCTTGGCATCCCATTGTTTGGGATTCTTCTATCACCCCCAAGCATGCTTTTATATTGTGGTTAGCTGCTTCAAAGTGTTTGGGTACAAAGTCCAATTTGCACTATGCTGTGGATAAGTCTTGCCTGTTTTGTAATAGTGATGAAACAGAAAAGCATCTCTTCTTTTGCTGTCCATCTTTTCGTCCTGTATGGGCTCACTTACAGAATGTGTTTGGTCTCCCCCGCTCTCTCCTCAGTTTGCCCAGAATCATGGCTTGGAGTAAGAGATTTTTGAAAAGGAAAACGCTCAAAGCTAAAGCTTTGATGGTTTGCTTGGCTGCGGCTGTTTACATGATTTGGCACAGTAGAAATCTATTTCTTTTTGAAGGCATTGCACCGGTGATTAGGGATGTTTCACATAGAATTCAATCTCATTTGTTCAGGTTCCTTTACATGTACAGGCCAGGAATTGCAGCTCTTTAGCTGTGATTAGATGTCTTTGTTGGTTTATTTTGGTGACTTGGATTGTATGGGCTGCATCCCCTTCATGATGCCTTGATCATGGTTAATATATTTACATTTTAACCAAAAAAAAAGAAAATGTTTTATCCCTCATCTATATTTCGTAGCATTTTATCTAATCAGACTATTTTTTCATCAGATTTACCGGAGATAATAGGTCCCATTGTTCTTTCTGAAATTTCTAAAGACATAATCGTCATAGAATCGAAAATTTCAATATGTCATCATCTCGCTGGTCCTCCCACTCCATCCTCTTGTATTATCGCCAGCCTTTCAACTCGAAGCGCATGTTCCTGCTGCCATTGCCTCCTCCCCATTAACAACCTAGGTATAAGGCTGTTAATTGAACCGAACGGTTCGTGAACTGTTCGAGTTTCGTATTCGGTTCGAATTTGTTCGTTAATTTTATTTAAACAAACTGAATTTGAACACTTATTTGGGTTCGTTTAGTCAAACAAGCCAAACTGTTCGCGAACTGTTCGGCTCGTTTAAACAGTTATAGTGTTATCGAGCCAAACTCGAACCAATTTTAAAGCTCGTTTCACTAAACAAAACGAGTAGAACAGTTTGTTTAGCTAAACGAATCTGAATTCGAAAACCTAGTATTCGGCTCGGCTCGTTCATTAACACCCCTACAACATCAGTTTAATATCATAACAAACCAACAGCCTTTTAGCTGAATATTCTAACACCACCAGATGTTCATTCGGGTATGAGGGAGAAGGCCCAACCCTGTTAAAGTGGATTTCTTCCGTTTTGTCATGTATAATAAAAAGATAGTTAAATGTTGGAGATAAAAGTTGCACCAGATAATACAGACAAAACAGTTAGACATATGACAATTATAATGCGGAAGGGATATATTCGGGGAAGAAGGTATTGCATGGACTTTAAATATGTTCAAAATGATTTTGAAGATTAAAATGTCTAGCAAGCAGAGGAAAATACTTATAATTTTGGTTTAAGAAGACATGGACAATAAAAGTTCAAATTATGGAACAAAAGTAATAAACCCAATAGTCTTCTTAAAGTTTGTCTGCAACTTTGGAAGGTTATTGAAAGAAGACTAAGGATTCAGAGAACCATTTTAGATGCTTGTCCCGAAGGTGGGGATAAAAACAATAGAAAGTAGGAGAAATCATGCAGGAAATTTTTGAAAAGCTTAGAAGTGCACAGAGTAGCTGCCAAAGACATGTGTAGGCACAAAACAACAAGTGCAAGGACATCAAAAGTAATAAAGCTGAGAGTTTCCAAACATAATAAAAAATGAGGATCAACCATAAGTTGCTTACTTCTGCATCCGGTATCAATGCCAAACACGTTTAGAAGCCATAGCATGGTGCATCGCGCATGGTATTAGGACTACATGACAAGAGACAGGAGTGATTGCTCAACTTGAATCCAGGCAAGAAACATTCAATGCTAACACATCAATCAGTTGCAGCCCAGCATAGTGCGATTCGACCTCTTGGGAGAGCTGGTCAATATGTGAGATAGGCTAAGATGTATATGCCCAGATAAGCTATTATATTATGGCATGTATTTCAGCAGAAGCTTGCTACCCAAGATAGGCTAATGGGGTCTTATAGCCTAAAAGAGTGCTGGTTATGTATGAAGTTATTAACACTCATGACAATTCTTTTCTTTATTCTCATGTCCAACGTAAATTTGGAAGCAGCCTTACAGACCTAAGCTGTTAAGTATGCAATTATGAAAGGGATCAAGTGCTGGTGTGCAAAATGAATGGAGAGTGGAAGACTACTTTTAAGGAGCTCATTTGCAAGGATTATCCAGAGCTATATATACCATCCAGCAGAAACTTCAGGCTATACACATCTAAAGAAAGGAGGCTCTGGAAGTAACCCAATATATCGTGAATAACATTAGGATATATGCTGGCACCAGGAAGAGTCAAAGGTCTAGGACCTAAATGGGAGTTTAGTGTTAATTGTTATACATCGCATACTGTTTTCCTAAATTTTTAGGCAGTATGAATTCCTGTAGGTAGAAAGCACATCTACTGATAAGTTGGTGATTTGGAGGATAGACACGGTTCTTTCAATTTGGAAGAGAGAGAGAGGGTTCTCTCTTTTTTCTTCTTTCCGGCAGGGAGGGGGGTGGGGGTGCATAGCCAATGAAAAAAAAAATTGTATTTCATCATATGATCAACAGAAGATGTCTTCACCACGAAAGGTGGTCATCACATGATCCTTGAGGTTTCTTGCCATTCCAACTTAAGACAAATTAATAACATCTATTCAAGTACATACTTTAAATGGAAAGCCAACGACTTATACTAGAAGATAAGGGAAACGAGGACCCAGATTGAAAGAGAATGAAATTGTTGAGGCACGCACGCAAGCGAAAATGCATAGTCACATGCAGAGACAAACATACACATACATACATATAATAAAACTGGTTGAGGCTGGAAAATAAATGCAACCAGAGACCGACAGGAAAAAGTTTATTCTACAGACACCTAGAGAGGCGAAGGAAAATAGATTTTCAAAAGGACTAATTTCCACCTCAAAATTTGGTATTGAACCTAAGTTGCAGGATCATTCTGCAGAAGATCAGAAAAAGAAAAACACTTTACTTACAAAACTCGGACATCAATTAAAAGATGACAGAAACTGTGAGACATATTTGCAGAAGATTTTCTTGATTTATTGAATGATATTGATCATTTCTATACAATGGTCCTAGTAACATAAAAGGAAACGTCAATCAGATTACGTGATTCTGAGATATTAGTTATGAATAGACGTTGAATGATAAGCCAAATTATAGGAATTCTAGCAAATAAAATGTATCAAACGAATAAGACCAAAATCACCTATATCAGTTGTATTGTCACACTCCCCTCAAGATGGTGAATATGCATTCTTTATTCCAGTTCTACATGACATAAATTGACAGATGACAGAAACTGAAGATATATTTGCAGAAGACTCGTGTTGATTCACTAAATAATGCATGAACGTGTAGAATTGCACATATAATTAAGTCTGTATACAAGCCATTAATGTTAGTAGCTATGATATTATACATGTTTGAATATTCAAAAGTAATCATAAAGTAAGAATTCAGAGTTTAAACAATAAAATATCTAGTTGATACAATTAGGAGATATGCATATATACTCTTACCATATTTAGGAGATCTCACTTGATCTCATAAATTTGCTTGGACTGATTATAGACTATAAAAGGCTGATGTACAAATTATTTACATGCATGTGAATATAATCACTTTCTTTAACTCTTTATGGAATCAGAGCTATTGCCTCTCTACATTCTAAGCTTCACCGCCCATGGCGATTGAGACATCCGGCACATCTAGTGTCATGAAGGCAGTTCTCACTCTAGATCTCACTATGACATGAAGTAGAAATATACACGAAATAATAATGTGAATATGTGTGATATGGTGTAATTACTAGTGTATATACTCTTTCCATAGTTAGGAGGTCACATTGATCTCATATAATTGAAATTGAAATAGTTGCCTAGAATAGAGAGATCCGATTGATCTCTTCACACTATATGCTAGGCTATAAATAGACCCAATGTATTCTAGCAAGACACACAATGTAATAAGATAAATTACTCGTTTTTCAGAATCTTTCATGGTATCAGAGCCTTAAGACTTTCAAACACCACCAATCTACATTAATACTAGAGCATGGTCTAAGGCTACCACTTATGATGGTATTCCTATGGTCATCTTTGGCCATAAGCTGAATTGCAATAATTATCTCTCCTGGTCAAAGACCATGAAGATGTTCATCACATGTAAGGGCAAAGAAGATTATCTCTTTGGCACCTTAAAACCCCCAACTACTGATGATCCTAAATACAAAGCCTGGAAGGCTGAAAACAGCACATAAAATAGCACATAAAAGTACATACTCATACATGAAAAATTGGTCTTGAATTTCACAAGATAATGATGAAAGAGTCGTAAGTACCTTCAAGGTAAACGCTAAGTAAACTTCACGTAGATCTGGATGCGTTGAATTGTCACTGGCACTGCATAAAGAAGATAAACATCCAAGACTGAAGTGGAGAGAGAGAGAGGGGGGAATCGAAGAACTTTTGTCCACACATAATAAATATGCTCCCAAAAACTAATGATGAAAATATTTTCAAAGAGTAGCTAATACTAACATAATCTCTAACATGCAACTCATAGATATTGACATCAGAAAAAGAAATAATTTCAGGTTTTCATATGCCAATTTATCCCATCCTCCAGGTTTTATCAAATACAAACAATAGAATTGCAAGAAAATAAATATATAAAAAAAAGATGGCGTACGTATCTTAATAAATATTTTAAAAAATGATTGAATGTGAGAGTAAGAGCAGTCCTCCTAGGCATACCCCAAGAGGAAAATATGACCCGGAATTGCAAATGATTTTTTTAAGGAGAAGATTTCTTACCACTGAAAATTCCAATAGCCAGTTGACATTTAAGAAGATGTTTTGTATCTAAATCTGAAGGCACGTCAAAAGCTTTGTAGCCCTCAATGTAAGGAAACCTTTTCATACTCCGAGGATATAAAAGAAAAAAAACCAGGATAAATGAACATACAAAAAGGAAAAGACAAGGGAACACGATGTTGGATCCACACAAATGAGCGAATACTAGTGCACAAGTAGTAACTAGTTCAGGATTGATGCATTATCGGCAGTTTGACATATTACATATTCTGGGAGTCCTAAAACTCCTTCAAGCTTAATTTTAGAATTATAACCTGTTCACCAAGATAAATGGAACTTGCATTAGGACCTTATATCTATTTCACTAAAAAGAGACAGTAAGATTATGTGGCAAACACAACCAACTACCAGTAAGTGCTATATGCAGAGGTCACACCTTGAATATCCTCATCAGTAACAGATAAAACTGCAGTTTTGCTGGCATAGAGAAAGCATGAAGCACTTCCCACCACAACAAGCTATCCTGAAATTAATAAAAGTTGATATTATGGCGGAATGTTCCCTTAAAGGCAGAAAAAAGAAAAAGAAAGAAAAACTGAAGAACACGTGGTGATGTATGCATTAAAAAAATCAAATATTAATTGCAAAGCACTATTTCTGCCTAGAGTAGTGATGCATACACCAAGAATTCATCACCATCTGTTCACCACCTCGTTTTATAGGTTGATAACTTTTGATTTATTGATATTCGAAGTTAGAATAACCCAGCAACTAATAAAATGCAAGGAGTAGGATGGTAGTGAGATGAATTTGGTGCTACATATCATCTAATTCTGTTTCTGGACTGACAGTTGTTTAAGGAATGATATCTTTTGGGGGAGAACATTTGTCAGACAGAATAAAACTGATGATGAGATTAAATATAATCCGTAGAAGCCTCGAGGACAACAGAAACTTCCCTCTATCCATTTCTTTTACATGATAAGTAATAAGATAGTACATCTACATCTTGCCAATCATAAAATCCTCAGATTTATCAGCACACGGAGAAACCCGACAAATACGTATCTCATTCTTCCGCTTCATCCGCAGTAAACATCTTCCCAAACCATGTTCAAGATTCTTCTTAATTGAATCAACATTCCAAATCCAATTGAACCTCCTCTCCGACTATGCGCCTACATACTTAAATAAAACTAAAACCCACTTCATTCTTGCAGAAGCACATTAAGAAAGTATAATGACGGTAATTACTACAATGATCTGCAAGAAACAAATTCACAATGAGCAAACAACTCGAAGAGACATTAAGTATAATGACGGTAATTACTACAATGATCTGCAAGAAACAAATTCACAATAAGCAAACAAGTCCAAGAAACCTGGCAAGGAGGAGGAGGAGAAGATGATGAAGCAGAGACATCAACGGGCATGACAGAGGCGCGACAAACAACTCGAAGAAACTAAAACCCACTGCATTCTTGCAGAAGCACATTAAGAAGTATAATGACGGTAATTACTACAATGATCTGCAAGAAACAAATTCACAATGAGCAAACAACTCGAATAGACATTTAAGAAAGTATAATGACGGTAATTACCACAATGATCTGTAAGAAACAAATTCACAATGAGCAAACAACTCCAAGAGACCTGGCAAGGAGGAGGAGGAGAAGATGATGAAGCAGAGACATAAACGGGCATAACAGAGGCGCGACAAACAACTCGAAGAAACTAAAACCCATTGCATTCTTGCAGAAGCACATTAAGAAAGTGTAATGACGGTAATTAATACAATGATCTGCAAGAAACAAATTCACAATGAGCAAACAAATCGAAGAAACATTAAGAAAGTATAATGACAGTAATTACTACAATGATCTGCAAGAAACAAATTCACAATGAACAAACAACTCCAAGAGACCTGGCAAGGAGGAGGAGGAGAAGATGATGAAGCAGAGACATCAACGGGCACGACAGAGGCGCGACAAACAACTCGAAGGAACTAAAACCCACTGCATTCTTGCAGAAACACATTAAGAAAGTAGAATGACGGTAATTATTACAATGATCTGCAAGAAACAAATTCACAATGAACAAACAACTCGAAGAAACATTAAGAAAGTATAATGACGGTAATTACTACAATGATCTGCAAGAAACAAATTCACCATGAGCAAACAAGTCCAAGAGACATTAAGAAAGTATAATGACGGTAATTACTACAATGATCTGCAAGAAACAAATTACAATGAGCAAACAACTCCAAAGGACCTGGCAATGAGGAGGGGGAGAAGATGATGAAGCAGAGACATCAACAGGCATGACAGAGGCGCGACAACGAAGGCCTGCAGTAGGAAGGACTCTTGTTCTTGGCAACGCCAAGAAAGTGGCGGCTTGAACAACTCGAGTTCTTGAATGTGAAAAAAAGCAATAGTCGTCGATTGTCAACAAAATACTTCGAGGAATCGGCGAGGAACGGTGTGCGATGCAGAATAGATGAAGCGGTGCACGGAAACCTACCGGGCATTTGATGAAATTACTGAGAGAAAAAAGAAAGGGAAAAGAGTTCTGCAGGAAGTCCTACAAACCTCTGTAGGATTTTATTTCTCGAAAAGTGATGAATTCACAGAATACAGAATATACAGAAAAGGTTAGGATCTTTTTGGAATTTAAACGCGTCAAAAAAATTCTTCAAAAAAACAAAACGTGTCAAAAAATACCTAGACGTTGTACAACAGCTACTTTCATCATTAAAAAAAAAGAACCCGGGCCCAGGGCTGAGTTTGTGAAATTATTTTAGTTTCTTTTTGTTTTTCATTTTTTGGGAAAATCTGAACCTAATTTGACGGTTTTGAAGTGATCAAGGTCGTCTTTAGGGTTTTGCTTTGCCTATTTCACTTTAATAAAGTTTGAGATTGAATTCTACTCTTCTTATTTTATGCAAATTAATATTCGTTCGTTTTGAGTGTAATACTTGAAGTTAGAATATATATGAAAATTATGTATGCTCTCATGTTAGATTAGTATTTATAATTAAACACACAATAACTACACATGAAAAGTGTCAATTATTGAAAGAATGATAAGTTTTTCATGTGAACTATTAATATTAATTCGATAATACTAAAAATGAACGATTTCATTTGTACAAACCACTTTTAGAATAAAAACGATAATTTTGTTTTAAATACTAAAAATGAACGCTTTCATTGAGACAGAAAGGCGCATGAGCATTTTATTTGAATTTTAAAATTTTTATAACTATTTGCCTTGATGAACTAATTTTGTGATCCGTTCCGATCGTTTATACCCTACGGCGCCGGCAATATTTTCAGTGGCTTTTGTTTTTGAAATATTTTGGTTTCTTTTGGCTCTTCGTTCATCTTGAATTTATTTTATAAATTTAAGTTTTAGAAACGTATTAAAGTATTTTTTATCAATAGAAAATGAATATTTTCACTCCCTATTATTCTTATCCAGCCTTTACTCATAAAATTTTGATTTATTTGGCGAAACTACCTTTCATTTAACTATTATGTGCAGCTCTACCTCGTCCCTTCCCCGACACCTCCTCCTTTTGACAGTGTTATCTTCTCCTCCCATCACACCTTCCCTCTTTCTTGTCGCCCCGCCCCAGCCCCTACCCCACCCTCCCCCTTCTCTACTTCCTCTCCGTCAAGCCATCGTTCCTTCTTTTCTTCCCCAGCCTCAAAGAGGTCGTCAGAGTTCGTGGCTTTGTTACTCTGACTTTGTTGCCGCGAGTTATTGATTTATGTGTATATTTTTTCTAGAGAAACAATGGGATAAAAAGAGGAAATCGAACAAGGAGAGAAATATTTTTTTAAATAAAATCAAGGGTGTTTTAGTCTTTTCACTAAGAATTAATTTTAAAAGGTGTATGGATAAGAATATTCCGTTCCCATTATAATATAGATATAATTCGAGAAATTAAGATAGTTGGTTTGTTAACTCTAATTTTTATATTGACGTTAAACTTATATTTTATGAAAACAAACTTTCATTTGGAAAATTTTGTGATTTTTTTATCACTTAACCGATTCGGCTAAACAATGATGATCACTGTCTCCTTCGATAACTCCTACCGTCAACAGTTGTTTTTGTTGGAGAAATGAAATGGGAAAAGATTGGATGGCAAGTGGGATTGTCAAAAGTTGACAACCACCATACTTTGAACTTAATTATGATTAGTGTTCGTTGTCAACTTTTGACAAACCCACTTGCCATCCAATCTTTTCCCATTTTATTTCTCCAACAGTTTTCAGATATGGTGTGGCTGAGAGTGGCGAGTTATTGGAGTTGAGGGTGAAAGTGACATGATTGAAGAAGTCATAAGGTGATGAGGTTGTGGAAATGGAGGCTTAGGATGGGGGAGATGAGTGAAAGGGGCGGACTGCATGGGAGAGGGGAGGAGAGGAAAGAAGGAAGAAGATGAGAGAGAAGTAGGGTTGAGGGTCGTATGGGAAAGGAGCGAGGCGGTGCTACGGGGGTGGGGGTCGGAAGAGGAGGAGGAAAAGAATGAAGAAGAAGAGAAAAATAAAATTGCCACCGTTATTGCAATCAATTTTGACCGCCATTAGGAAGTTACTTCAACAACATTTGCCGCCATATGAACTTACCCTATAATTCGAATATTCATCTTCAATCCCATTTCTAAATTCTACTGACATATATTTCCTTGAATTGATTAACGCACGCAAACCCACCCTTTTTTTTAGCGACAGACGTAATTTATTGCAATTGATTCCTATTATCCCATGTATATATACATACATGTCAACATCTCCTCTCTATATTTAGATATAAATATAGATAGGCATATATATACATACATATATAATGTGTATATATTGGAGAACATATCAAAATATATAAAAATAAAGTTTTGGTATATGTATGTGTATTAGGACTTTTATTAGATGATATGTAAGAAATAGAAATTGCTGTTATTGGGTTTTTTTTTTTGGTTTTGAAGAAGGGCTTGTTCTTCTTTTATTTTATCTGTTCACGTTTTCTGTAGGATATTTGTATGGGGAGTTTTCTTTTGTCTTTCGTCTTTCTCGGTATTATGTATGTTTTTAAGAAATTCTGTGGTCATAAAGTCTGGGATAAAATTTGTATGCATATATATATATATATATGTATGTATATACACACACACATATATATATATGCATATGCACATGCAAATATGTATGCGTATGTATATGTATATCTATATGTATACATATATGTATGCATGTATATGTAAATATATCCATATACATACACACACACATATACATATATTGTATATATGTGTGTGTGTGTGTCTATATGTATATGTATATATCTATATGTATATGTGTATATGTATATGTGAGTATCACATTTCATGTGAAGAAATGGAGGGGAAATTTCTAATACGGATAAAGCAAAATTTGCTTAAATCCTTACATGATGACTTATCAATCTGTGTTCTCTGTGGTATAAAATGTTCCATATTCCCTTTGGTTTATATAGCTACACAAATGAATGATAACCAAAATTAAAATTAAGGAATGACCAAATCACTAAAGCTTCAAACAATTACTTAGACATACTGATTAAATCGCTAAACCTAAAGAGTAATTACATCGGTTTGAGCAATCTCCGTATGATCAATATCATCTATCTCAGATTTGGAAGCCATTTCAGCAAGCTTAAGAAGACTCCCAATCGCCAAAATTGCTTTAGGGTTTATATCATGCAATGATCTTGCATACAAACATCTACACGCACTACAGGCAGCTTCAAACAAGGACTTATCATTGTTAGGACCCATTAAACAATGACTCAAGATCCTCAAAATCGGCTGCAAAATCTCCCATGACAGAAGAATTCTTCCTTCTTTACCTCTCTTCTCCTTCGTTTCCCCATTTTCGCTTTCATTCTGATCTTTTGAATTGTCATCCCTATAGATATCACCATCTACACCTGCCCATATTTCACAAAACTCGCAAAATTCGATCTTTGATCTGACCGGCATTTGTGAGATCTTGCTGTAATAAAGCTCGAGAGCGACTCCGACGATTCGTGCCCGCCGAGTCGATCTGACTGTGCCATGAGGTTCAAGGCTAGGTGAAATTACAGCTATATTCAGCTCGGTGGCATTGTTTTTGGACAAATTTTTTGTTTCGTGATAAATGCTCGAATGCGAAAGGTCCGGCACGCTAACGGTGATCGGCTGGCCTTTCCGAGCCGCAGTTTCGTGAGCATAGAGAGCCAATAGAACGGCTTCGAATCCTGCCAGTGGCTTGTGAAGCGTGACGCGTGAGAGATAGACGCCGGCAATAATTGGTAAGAATCTGAGAACTACTAAATGGAGTTCGGGTTCAGAGGATTGGAAAGTGTCGTATAGCCAGCGACAGAGGTTATTGTCGCCTGCGCCGGAGTCGGGTTGGCGGAGGAGGACGGAGATCTGGGTGGCAATTTCGTTTTCGTGGAGGAGGGAAAACGCGGGTGTTTCTGAGGCGGCGAGAGAGGGTGGGATGGAGGGAAGAATTGAGGAGAGAGATTCTATGGCCATTTGAGCTTTGGTGTAGGAATCGGACCAGGTGATGCGGGGCTTGCCGCCGGATTTCTCCGGGCTGCTGGAGGAGTTATCTGCGGCGGAGTCGCTAGACATTTCCGACCGGCGGGACTGGAAGGCGCTTATGTTGGTTAGAAATCGATTAGAGGTGACGGAGGCAAAGAAAATGGCAACATTTTGAGTTTTGAAGTTACAGGGAGAAAATTTAGGATCTGAGGCATTTTTCTTACTTCAAATTATAATTCTTTTTTAGGAACAAATGATAATTCTCAAATATAAATATTTATGGCAAAAAAATTAAATCATCCCATAGACAGACGTGCATCCATACATATACTGATATACACATATATGAGTGTATATATACACATATATATGAATATGTGGGTATATGGTATATATGTATATGCATATGTATATGTATGTGTACATGTATATGTACATACATACAAACATACATCCACACGCATACACATACATATATGTGGTCTTTTTAATTTGATGAATCATCACATACTCATCTTTTACTTGTGTGCGTAAATAGGAAACAATTTGCAGAAAGCCAGTGAAATCAAATAAAATTTGTCAAATTATTTCCACGTTAAAGCTTGAGAGAAGTGATATGAATTAAATCATATATTAGTAATTTAAATTTTGTTATTTTGATTTTGCCTCTTAAAAATCTTGTATAACGATATAGAATGTTTCAACACCAGTTTCCTGTGAGGGAAAAAGGAATAAGATTATAAATATGTACGTAGGTAGGTAGTGGGCTCTCCTCGAATTATGTATAACAGTGAACCTTTGAACAAAAGGTGAAATCCCTCGTTCCTAAAACCACCACCGCACCATCCCCAAGGTGAAATCCGGCACGCAAACCTTTTACAATCCCTCGAGTTAAAGGCCAAAGAAGTGAAGTCACAAAATATTCGAGTGCCGTTATAACACAATATCATCAATACATAGATCATTCAATCATATTTAGTGATAAGTCGGATGCGTAATCTAATTATTTTAGAAGTGCAGTCGCAAAATATTACCCCCACCTGGTATGGACCCATTAATCTGTACGAAAATTTTTATAAATAATATAAATCGAATGGACTCATACAAAGTATCCAGAACTCTTTCACATGGGATTCAAATTCAAGTCATTGCAATACTTGACCGTCATACAACTATGCTCTTCCACGTGTCTTTTCTTATATTCCTCCAGTAGAGGTGAAGCCCAAATGCAGTTTGGTTGACTAGGGTATGCATAGTAGTAAGGAATCACGCCATGGTTACTTAGCACGATGATTATAATCATGATATGATTTTTTTTTGACTTAATTATTCTTGGATTATGTTTATTTTAAACTTTTGGGCTCAGTAAATTTGATATAATACTTCTACTTTAAAGGGCGTATAAAAAATAGAATATAATGCCTAGTTTAATCGTTATAACAGGTTTCGAATATAAAGTTGTTAGTTTTAGCATGCAATAACATTACTTTTACATGATGTTTTTGTTTCAACCAAACCGATTACAAGCAGGACCGTTCTTATTATAACAATGATTGTTGGAATTTCGTTACGGAATCTATTTATTGTTAATTAATAATGATTTAATCGATTTCCAACAACTAAAATGGCTAAACAAAAAAAGAAAGACCGTACAATAAGATCATCAGGTGTTCTTCCTCCTCCCCCACTTATCCCTCGAGACCAAACACACACCAAAAAAAAAGGAGTAAAACATAATAATTAAACACCACATTAAGCCAACATTAATTCTCATCAACATCCATTACTGTGTTGCACGCCCAATGAAATTTGATCTAGAAAAATCTGTATGATGAAAAAGCAAACAAGAACTAGCTGGAATTAAAATTGACATAAGCATCTCCTAGGGAGGTCATCTGGTTAAGGTGGCTATGCAAGCAAACGGCTAGGAATATGGAGGCCACAATCACCAGCCTTAAGATCAATTTTGTGATAAAGAATGCTTCGGAAACACATTATATATTACTAGAAGTACAAGCAAACCGAATCTTAACGAATAATTTAAAAATTAGGTTTAATTCGAACAATGAGGTTCGAATTTGTGATGAACTTAAAATTAAGCTCATATTCGAATTCGATAAGTTTTAGGAAAAGTTTGTCTCAACTCAAAAGCTCAATTGCGATTTGTGAGCATTATTCGATTTGCAAACTCAGATTGGCTCGTGAGCTCGAGATCGATTCAGTGACTCAAAATGCATTATTTTTATGTAAATTATAGGCCTACAAATCGAGTCTATGAATCAAACCTTTGAAAAGCTTATTTTGTCTAATAGTATCGCCTTTTTTAACGATCAAGACTAGTAAGTCCATCGATCCACACAGTTGTCCACGTACCAGTAGAAGATTCAACAGCTACCATTGCCCCTGCTTCTTCATGTGGAACGAGGGGTTGAGGGGTGACTCGAAATGCTGACAAGATATCAGTATCTGTGGTTTCGTTTTCAAGAGTATAATAAGTCAATTTGTATTATTTAACACCAGCTTTGAATCTAACACTTGCTTTAGTCTATGTTTGTGGTGACATAAATCCCTCCATACAATCTATAGAATTTGGTTCTAGTTAGATAATTAGATGAGTAATAATAGTTAATAACTAAGATTCTAATTCGTCGAACGTTCGAGCCAAATAACATTAAGTTTGACTTTGATTCGTAAAACATTTCGAACTAAAATTATGATTCAGATTGGAATTCAAATTCGCTAAAATCGAATTCGAACCGAGTCATTAACAAATCAAACTCGAATAACTCATTAAAAACTCGATCCGCCTGCAGCCATGACACGATGCTCCAAGATCAACATCGAATTTTGATCTCCGAACCTGACAGTCGGAGAAAACCGTTCATCGAAAGTAGTTGTGTAGCTTCATTAGGAGGCCGTGGTGGATTACGTTGGTAGCTGCTAGGACAAATCACTCCTCCAAGTTGCCCACATTTATACATGGAGAAGCATATAAAAATAGATGGGAAAAGGATATAGCGAGTTCCTAACTCTCACAACCTTCAGTTTAGTTAGTTTAGTTAAAGCATGGTGAGTTGCAATTTTGTCTTTTTTTTTAAAAAAAAAAAATTTATGTTTCGCTTTTAATGATTTTCTAGATTTGGTTCGAAGTCAACTATTCCTTAACTTTAGAATATGATGAAATAAAGCAAAATGACTCACTAAATTGGACGTGCTTCTTATATTGTGGAGTAGCAGTTGATCGACAGAGCTTGACGCAATTTTCATTATGGGTCATCGGAAAACAACCTCACAGTATAGTTGCATACATCTGACCCCCTTACCACGCCATAGGCGAGAGCCTCTAAACCCATAGGATAATGTTGTCGTATGTCAGAATTCCAAATTTCATCTATCTCAATTATCAGGAACCATGAATCAGCAAACAAAATTCTTCAAAATCCGTAGAACTGGCATTAGCACTTCAAAATCGAATATACAAGGGTACACAACAAGCTGATCAAGGAACTACAAGATTAAGAAATATACAGCAGATTCTACATTTGAAATTCATGTCCAAACAACATACGATTTCCGGGTTAATCTAAGGTCAAAACATACCATGTTTCATTCAGGTCTCCGCATTTTGACATTAATTGGAATTTCCTTGTACGATTGAACCTTCTTGGCGGCTTGCCGAGATAGCCTATTCATAGAAGATCGTCTGGACTCCTGAACAGGATATGCAGAGCCTGGACACAAATCAGCTTCTTCGTCTCCTGAGAATAAACAAGTCGTAGTCGAATTTTTGCTGCCATCTATCCCAGCGAAGCCCTCGGAAGGATTCTGTTCTTGAGATTTAAACGTAGCAGATTGCCTTCTCAAATAAGGCCTGTAAAAAGCCAGCTGCGCGTTAACGAGTTTTCAAGAATCACTAATCTTGAAAAGCCATAACACAGCACTACTTTGGAGTGTACAAGGAGCTCTTATTTCTTGTTCCTTGTCTCAGAGCATCAATGCTTTTATTCTCTATTGTTAAGCAAACAGAGTTAGAAAGAATTTCTGATGGTGTATCTTTATCATTCAACGGGCCCTGAGAAGATTCGACCACTGCTATTTCAAGGCAATCTTCTGCAGGTTGCGCTTCTTGATGCTTAAACCTAGCAGACTGTCTTCTCGTGCAAGGCCTGTAAATGCATGAGGTTCATTCTTGTTAGCCATGCTTCAGACGGAGAGTAAAGAGGAAGCTAATGAAGGCAAAACAGAAACATAATGAAAAGAACAGAAGAACCTCTTATTTTCAATTTGATCACTTGGTTGAAAATTTCCATGACATGCTAAACCTTGAAATTCAGCAGGTTTTAGTTCTAGATAATTAAAGCTAGCCGACTGCCTTCTTGAGCATGGCCTATGATGATGAAAAACAATCTTTGGTTAACCATATTTGAACTGGAGTGCGACAAAAAAATAAACACAAACCTAAATCAACATCACAGTCAAACCTCTTATTTTCCACTTGATCACCTGATTGAACTTCCCTGTTTGGACTGAGACCTATGCAAAACATAGGGGATAATAACTAGGCTGGAAAAAAAACAGTAGAATACACACTTCAAACAGATTAAAAGTTGTAAAAGAAGTTCTCACTTATTAGTTGGCGCTCCCTTTTAATACTTCTAATTTTACCCTTGTTTTTACCACCTTTCAGGGACACTTCTGTTGCCTTAAAGTGAGTTTCTTTCACCTTGAAAAGAAATAGCGAGACACTTGGAGAGTTGGAGTTGAATACTAAAGGAACAATCCTGTAAAAAATGCATAAATACAGCTTACCTACCTCATTGCCAAATATTTCACATGTTTTCTCTTTTAAATGTTCCTGGAAG
This sequence comes from Eustoma russellianum, assembly GCA_036186865.1. Taxonomy (NCBI): domain Eukaryota; kingdom Viridiplantae; phylum Streptophyta; class Magnoliopsida; order Gentianales; family Gentianaceae; genus Eustoma; species Eustoma russellianum. The sequence goes on from AP025054.1 coordinate 4,734,675, forward strand.
ACAAGAAGATCTCGTCAATTCTAACAGCATGATGCGGATACTTATCAGCTACTTGGAACTGCATCTTAATGGGAACTAACCTTCATCACCGAATCTTTAACTTTGAGCATTCCATTTTTGCACCCAAGTTCATGTTGTAAAGCTTTCAGCTGAAAACCTTAAGGTTAAGAACATTCTGAAACTTTAAGGAAACAACATGTTATGGCATAAGTGCTTACCCGGTCTTTACCTAAACTTAGTTCCTGCAAAACCATATGATTCAAGAATGACCAAACTGAGGTAATAACATAACAAAGTAAAGGAAAGGTGATATCGCAGTTACAAAAATAACTGACACAAAAAAAGCTTTCAGAGAAATACAGGGAAAACTCACATGCAGTATCTGGCTGTTTGATTGAGCTAACTGCAAATTCTGTTGCTTCACTTTCTGCAAATGAATTCTCAATTTCTGCAACTCAATCCCTGTCAGTTCAATTAGCTTACTGTTTGGGCAGCTAAGGAAAAATGTCTCACTCAAAACAGCCAAAAGCACATCCATAAGTAACCACTAGAATAATTGAAATGAAATATTAATAAAGCATAAAGGATACTTTCTCTCTGCTAATATCTTCTTTAGGTCCAAGTTTTCCTGCATTAACATCACCTAAGCTGTCAGTATGAAACAGGAATGCTCACCAGACTAAATGCCGAACATGCCATCTGGAAGGGTTACATGCTAAAACAACCTTTTGGAGCTGCTCAATATAATTCTTGGCAGGCATAACTTGCAACTTATCATGCTGTGTCAAATATCGATCTTGCCGGGGCATGTTGCTAATATCAGCAAGTTTCTTCCTTGCTGTGTCTCCAACAGTTACATTTAATTCTCTCCCTATGTTACGCTTACCTAATAACAATGTCAAAAGCTAGAACCATTCAGATATACTGCTGTCCAAAAACTACCTTACATATAAGCAATGCAGAAAAATTAATCAATTAGTCATCTCAAAGGGAGGTAGCTAACATAGTCTTAAATCAAACAATTGCCAAACAAATTGAAAACCTCTTCCTTTATCATCCTAGCTCTCTACTAAAATGACCTTCGTTCAGCTAATTTTCTAAGGTAAAAGAAAACTAGTTCAAGTGAAATAAAGAACATTGAAAAATGGCATGAACAACCACCAATTAAGAAAAACAAAAGAAATTGAAAATTCTTTGGAAGTTTAATAAAACCTAAATATAGTGGATTGGACCACAAAGCGGTGAGGAGATGCGGATGCGCTCGTTCTCTAAATAAAGTAAAACCCAAGAAAGAATTGCATGACAAATAAAATGTAATCACAGAATTCGATAGAGCAAACGCCAGGACAAATACCACCAATTCCGACGCTATTCTGCATGTGAAGAACAGCGAGGGCCTCGGACATCTCTCTGTGTTGATGCCTACGATTAACCACTTTCTCTCTCTAGAATCGGCAGCGCAACTGATTATTATGTGAAGTAATGAGTTCGGTGAAGAAAACAGGTAGGGGAAGAATTGATTTGAAAATACGAATACGGGGGAATTTGAAGGGGTAAAGGAAAAATATAATAGTTTTATTAAGACAGCCTAAACCCCAAACCCTAAGTTTACAAATAAACTTAAGACAGCCTTTTTGACAAAAATGACATGTGAAATAGAATGCGGTTTTGATAGAACCGTTGTATATCATTCTGAGTTTTGGCATAGGATAGTTCTGTCAAAACTGTCAGCGGTTTTGTCAAAATCGCTGAGCACGCGGCGGTTTTGACAGATTTGCCGAGCACACCGAGATTTTTACAGAACTGCGAAACGCAATGCGGTTTCGTCAAAATTGCTGTGTACAGATTTTTACAAAATATCTAATGGTACTCCACAGTTTTATCAAAACCGTAGAAACATTTCACGAATCTATAAAATGCAATGGAAGTTTAACCAATTTCATACCAAACTGCATTCTACCCTGTACATTGATATAACAATCTATTTAAATGCAAAATTTGAGTTCAGAATTTTGCATTTTGTAAGAGAATGAAAGTTCACTTGTTTTGTATGTTTAGAAAGAAGGCTGATCCTATAAGGCTAAAAGTTTCAGAATAGATAATATTGGATGAATTTACTCGGCGCGCATAGGTGGCTGTTGGAAAAGACAACATAAAGATGGCCTTAAATTCGTCTCTATATGGCCACATTCAGGGAAGCATGAACGGATTGATTGGGATGTCGTTACAATATACAATGATGAAAATATGAGATAAGCACAAACATGTTGCCCACAACCGATATCGTTCACCATACATTTTGTTCTCAAAAAGGGTGAAAGCAGCATTGGAGATGGGACTCTCAAAGACAAACGTATCGTCGAAGAAATTATAAAACTCGTAAAAAGAGCTGCTAGTTGAAGTGTAATTATACCCAGAAGGTTGTTATAATCAAATCTTGCTCCATATTTGAAGTATAAATAAATGGTGGGCTTCAAACCCCCATTGCAGATAACGATTGTATGAAGATTGTATTTTATGACAAATGTTATATGTGTACGATCCTAGCCCTATCACTAACACTAATCTACCCTAACAATAATCTTCAATCATGGATTTAATCATTCAAAAAAAAATAGATACCGAAATTAAAAAACAATACAACAATATAATCATTGAATAGTCATTAATGAAAATAAACATTACATAAAAATATTCATTGTAACAAGAACTTGAAAAGACACCAAAACATTACATAGAAACATAATAACACTACTAATTATTCCAAAGCTATGCTTGGTGGCATACGCCACACGTTTGTGTATAGGTGCGGTCTATTTTACCGTGAATCCAAGTTTATTTGGGCTTTCCACGCTCATGTTTTCTACGAACTGGGTTAGTTTCAAGGTAGAACAGCGGTGGAGGCCAGTATACGGAATGTTGCAAGGGACGAAATAAACTATTGTAGGTGCTTATCATTGCTTCACATGAGTAAAAAGGAGCAACCAACTCTGATGCCACTCAGTGCATATTCTTACATACTTGCATAGCATGTGAACAAGGCATGTGGTGAAGCTGAAGTTTACCATAAGTGCAAGTTTCTTCAAGCAGATCAACAGTATGTGAAACACCACCACCACATGGCTTAAATCAAATCACAACTTTATACACACCTATTTGTCTGTCTTAAGCCTAGAACCTATAATTTCATGCACTGCTCTCGTTGTGAATAAATCATTGATGCACTTTAAGTAGTCATTTGTCCCCGACACTTATATGAGCAAGTGTCTCTTGGCGTTTCGCGTCAAACTTCTTCACCGTTCTTTTGAAAAATGTTTGAACACAAGCAGTCACCGGTAAATATCTAGCTCCCTTGAGTACATTGTTCTACTGCTCTGAATAATTGGTTATCATTATATAATACCTCCTGCCACCCTCATGGAGCAATGTCCATGCATCAAGCGGAATTTGCATAAGGTAATCATTTGCATCTTTATTCAGCATCTTTAGCTTCTCCATGCATTCCGTAAACTATTGCACTTTGTGTTCTGATGTAGCAGACCATTGAATAGTCCTCAATGTCTTACCAAAAAGTTTAACTGTAAAAATTGATTGCATATAAATTCAACAAGATTTATGATCATACACTATATATCAAATGTATAAATTGATTGTTTCAAAACTTAAGTAAAAAGTTTGCTCTGATATGACAGAGGCAGTATCTATGTTACGCATAAGATGATTGCCATGTATGATCTGACCGAATCGTTGCTTGAAGGCCAATGGATCATTCAAAAATCAAGCATACATCTTTTGTTTCGCTGATTACATACTGTCGCATGTTCCTAAGCAATCATCTTTTAATTTTGTTCGCTCTCCTCATCAACAATAGCATAAGTAAGTGGAAATATGTAGTCATCTGCATCCACTCCAATAGAAATCAATAATTTTAAAAATGATTTAACGCACAGAATCACTATTGGACGCGGCCTCCTTTTTATAGCAACATCTAACACCCTAAGATGGCTTTGACAGTACCATCCAAGGCTCATGACACATTTGGCAATGATGTTCATGCCTTGGACGAGCCTGACAATACAGTCTTGGGCACCCCATCAGACGTAACTGGGAGTGCCGTCCAAAGTCATCTAAAACGGCACTGTCAATTACGTCCTAGTTATTTAAGGAGTAAAATTCAGACATATTTCGGCTTTAAAAAACCTATAATATCTTTTCATGTTTCTCATCTTATTAATGTATTTACAAAATATGTTTATTTTTATAAAAGAACCTCATATAAGAATCAAATCAAACTCAAGAAAAAATTACAAAAAGCGAACTTATACCTAATGAGAGTTGTCTTGCCTACACCAGGAAGCCTTATAACCAATATGGAACCTCCCCCTTCAACCAAATGGCATATGATTTCAGCACTTCCAGATACATCTCCACCAACGCTGCAAGTAAGGCCATTAATTTGCAGTTTGCGCGGTTTCTAATAGCACTTATACGATGGAGGGAATGATTGATTCCAGGCGGTTGTCATCAGAGAAGTCACCAACCTGAAGGGAATGAGATCCCCCACCCTACTTTTCCTCACCCCACTCATGACCGCGCGACATGTGGCAGCAGGGTGGAGTGGTAATGCTAGATGTGGTTGATCCTCATCTAGCCTCATCATCCCACTCTGCTGCCACATGTCATGAGGTGACGCGTGAGGTGACGAAAAATGGATGAGAAGATCATGAAGGTATCTTTTACCATCACCGTCGTGCATATAGAGTTTAATCCCACATAAATATGCAAACAAATAAATACATGCTATCCTCACCAGTTAATTCAGGGTAAACTTACCAAATTTTGATCATCTAATCAGAAAGCACGTATTTGAAATGTCCCTATCAACGATATCCCAACCACAAGCTACCAACAACAACAACGATATCTCAACAAGTCAAACACTACATCCATCAAAAAAACAGAGAGTTTGATTGCAGTGAGACATCCATCAAAAAAACAGAGAGTTTGATTACAGTGAGACCACTGACTCTATGTGTACCAAACACGAGCTACCAGTCTCATTAATTAATTAAGATCGGAGTTAGAGTGGGAAATGATGTTAAGTAATTTATTAGATTTAATAAATAGTCAATCAGCGACTCAAAAGATTGCGAAAAGACAACCTTTGGCATGACGAATATATTCAAGCTTGACAGTCTGATCCGAGATGATCAAACCACGAAGATATTCAAGCTCGACAGTCTGATCCGAGATGATCAAACCACGAAGATATTCAAGCTCGACAGTCTGATCCGAGATGATCAAACCACCCGTCGGAAATCGAGCAAGAGACTTTCTACTCAAATCCATTACGACTTCGATCAGCTCCCCAATCTCCTCGTGTCTAAACAGCGCATTCCTCATCTTCAAAGCCAACAATTCAAGAAACAAGTCCAAATCCGAAAGCACGTCATCCAGAGAGCTCGAAGTAGAACCAGTGTTCAACGAAACCAAGGACAACCCATTTCTCGTGCTGGACAACTCACATGGCCTTCGAATTTCCAGCGACCCAATTGGCTTAGCTGGCGTTCCAGACGCTGATACTTTGCCAAGCCCACGAAGCGTTCGAAGTAACGCAGAGATCGTTGATTTAACTAAACTTGAGCTACTAATATATGCAAAGGTTGAAATGGGCATCTCATTAGCTGAATGCCATGAGCTACCGATATCAATAAGCTCAATACGAGAACTGACGCTTCTCATCCTCACCTGAACACCAGCTGAAGAAAAGCAAGAACAAGAAGAGATACTAACTGTGCTAGTTGCTTTGATCTTTATGATGAAGGACGGAGAATGATCATAGGGAAAATTCGTTAGGAATCTCCTCTGAGAGTGAAGGGGTAATGGGTCCTGTAGTGAAGAGAAGTACGAATGGTAAAGCACTAACGACCGTGAAAACTGCTGGTAGTTGAAGCCTGGGCTGATTCCTTCCCACAAGTTTTGATTTCTTTTCTTGAGTGGCTTTCCGTTGCTTCAAGCCTCATGTCAGATAACAATCACGTGTATGTCGAGTCCTTCTCAGATCAGCTCAGGTAAGGGTAAGGGACATCATTATGTTTTGTATATGTTCGTATTATTATATATGTATAGAAGATGTTATCATAAATCAATCAAATAACTGTAATAGATGGGATCACTATGACAAACGCTACTATATATTGTATACATCTTTCTTGATGGAACCGTTACTTTCCTCGTCACCTTTTATCTCTTCTTCCCTCCTCCTCCATCTTTCACGTCGTTCCAGTTCAAACATTATTGAATGAACTAAAAGTCTCAATTACGAAACATTAACGGTTCCAGAAGATGCATATACAGAATCATTAATATGATTGTCGAATCATGGAACCATGAACATGATCACGCATGAAAAAGCTTTACCAAGGCCAGAATAAAGAAGAAAGCAGAAGACCAAGAAGTCTTAATTTCAAATATACACATGCAGTTTTATTCACTTTAGCAGCGTACCATAATTCTCCATCTGGTGGCAAGACTTTAAAGAAACAAAATAAAACCAAAGCATTGAACATTGAAATGCTGAAGATGAAACTACGCAATTGATACCCGGTATCATGCTAGTAGGAACTTACAAGTTACAAAAGCTTCCTAAATATCACCATTATATTCTGATTTGACTCATATACACTAACAAGTATTTTGATATTGCAAAAGGGAAATAAAATCTTTACACAGATTTACAGTTCGTTGAAGAGAGGTTTAATTTTTTTTTTTTTTTTTTTTTTTTGGGGGGGGGGGGGGGGAAGGGGGAATTAAAGAAAAATATATACACCAAGCTGTACAATGAAGGTCAGGAAAGAGGCTAAATGAAGAAGGCCAATTCATTCCCAGCCCATTAATTTGTTTCTTACACCTACTATAATGTCATTCTTGGGCAACGATTGACCGTCATTTTCATCGAGTAAGATCCTGTACACTTCCCACTCCCTATCGTGAATTCTGTATCTTTGTATCTCAACCTACAAGAAAGGCAAAGCAAGAACAGTTAGCAAAGTAGTTTTATTATGTTTCACGAGTAACTACTACAACAACATTCACCATGCCTTAGAGGCTCCCGCCTATGGCAGTGGGATCGGATGTACGCAACCATATCCATTTCTTCACAATATCATTTTCTTCACAATATCAGAGGTGGTTGTTGTTGTTCACTAGTAACTACTAATCCTCCTAATCTAATGGGATAAGAACAAGGAGAAATACCACCACCCTGTACTAAAACAGAAGGGTCCACCGGCTATTTGCCCGTATCGCATAAAATAAAGAGTAACTACTATGACAGGACATCACAAAGTAACTACTATGACAGGACATCACAAACTATGCTGTCAGCAAAACATACCGAAGATTTTAGTACAAGGCAAGTCACAAATGAACATGGTGAAAAAGAGTAATGCCATTACCGAGAAAATGTTTATGTTAAGATCCTTCAGGGCTAGCGTTATATCATGAAAAACTAGAGGACGGCCCCTCCCAGACAACTCGACTGGATTTGCTACCAGCAGCTCGCTATCTGGGCCACGGTTCATGATATCCACTCTAAGAGGTTGAGCTAGCTCCATCCTCAGTCGCGAGCATAAAGCATCCTGCTTTTGTGGATCAATTATTTTTTTCCCATCTGCTTGCACTATAAACAAGTCCACTCGACAATTTACTTTTGGGGTTGCAGAGAATCGTCCATAAGATATCTGATAGGAATCATAAAATTCAAGAAAACAAAAAAGGAATAAAAATAAAATATCATACATTAAACATTTATGATACCTGGATGTTATAATCTTTCAATGTTCTCATAATATCATACATTAAGCCTTTATGATCCTGACACAAGACTTTGACTAGCGTGTGCAATGGACTCAGGACGTTGTCCATCTCAATGGAAACCGAGCTGGAGGCGAAAACACAAGGTTGCTCTAGATTGAACATATCCTCGGTCACTGAAGAAGGAAGAAATGATTGAGAACAAGCAGTGGCTTCAGGAATGGCCAGTTCTATTTCACAACTTATCATGGCATCCCTTGTTACAGCCCTCAAACCATCGATTGCTTCTTCCCGTCTTTCTTGAGTGTGAAGTAGCTCCCTAGTTTTAAAGAAATAAAGCAAAGCAACTCACATTCCAAAAGAATCTTACTTATACAGCTTTCAAATTGGACATGGTGAATAAAACATCTTATGCCAAAGGCAAATGCTAGCAAGTGGTAATGCAAAGGTAATAATCTGAGTCTACACAATAGACCTATCACACAAGAGCAGCGTCATAGAAGGAAAGGGAAACAGACGATGTTCTGCCAAACTAACAAAAAAATGACAGTTTCTTCACGCTCAAAGACCTTCAGTTCATTGAAGTCTGATTTACATGAGTCAACAAATTTTTGTTCCAGATGCAGAAAATTCATCAAGTTACCATAACAAAATAGACGAAAAACAAACTCTAGGATGTCAGTTCACATAATTACTTAGTTTTTCATAGTATAATCCTCACTACAGAGGAGCTTTGTGCTTGACTGTTACTACTAGGCATTAGCAAACCAACAACAAAAACAAAGCAAAAGCACAGAGGTGAGAAAATGCTAAATGCTACAATCTCATCGCAAAATGCAATTGTTTTATCATTCCTAGAATGTTCAAGGAAAACAGCCAATGTGAATGCAAATGAAAACAAGTAGAGGAAACAATCCACATGAATAGTTACAGAGGCATAAAAGGATAAAACCTATAAAAAATGGTCAAAACAACGATGCAAGAAACATAAACATGACTAGTGGATAGGACGAACCCCCAATTACGCCAGTCAAGACACAGTTCATTTTCCCTGCAGGAAATGTGTTTTGCCCAAATCAAACTGCTTCAATGTGCACTTAAGAAAACAACCGCTCAGAAAAGCCCAATTCATTAAAAAGAGAAAGTAAACAAGTGTGTTGTCTTTTTCTTTTTCTTTTCCAAAGCATTTCTGCTCTTTTGATTTCCTTCCTTTTGATGCTCAAGTTTTAAAATCAGCCAATTATGTCTGTGCTCATCTAGGGCATCAGTGAGCAGGGAGGTTGTATTCCAGAAAATCAAACAATTGCAAAAGAATGTTGCTTCCTTGCACCAGCATCAAGACCGTAGATGGTATCCAATTTACACACGAAAAATTACATGTCCAAGTTTTGAACCAAATCTAAGATTACATTTGCATGGAATGGAGAAATTGTTGTTCCAGGAATAAATATAGTGAAAAAAGAAAGAAGGTACCAGTTAGTTGGTTTTCATAGTTCCCAAATGTCATAAATTAATCTTTGATGGGAACTACTGTTTTAGAAAGGACAGCACATGCATTTGAACAATGTGGCGTATTCCAACAGGTAAGATACAATGAGAAGAACAACTCTGTCTTCACTCTCTGATAATGCAGCAAGTAGACATAAGATTGATGAGTTTTGAAAGCACCTGATTTAAGGAAAACCTCACACTAATTATATAGTTCAGAAATATCTTTTTTTTTTTTAAGTTAAGAAATATCTTGTTTAGCAAGAAAGGAACGAATCACATAGAAACAGGCACAAAAGGGAAAAACAAAAAAGGACATGCAGATTAAAAAAAGGCAGAAAGATGAACCTGGTGTCTGAAACAAAGAAGAGATCCAAGACTCTTCCATCTGGGGTGGTGGTTGCCTTGACCCTTTTGATTGTGAGCTCTAAGTCACATAGAACCTGGGTCACATCTGAAGACAGAAATGATAAAACTAGAAACGAAATTTAGAACAACATCATAGACAGAAAAAAGTAACAAGACCAACAAAAGGCGAACACATACTAGAAAAAAATCATGGCATAAAAGGAAGGAAAAGAAAAAGAAGACAACTAAAATCAACTAATGAACTGTGAACGCAAGAAAAAGAAATTGATCTTCAGAATCCCCTTCATCATTATGGTTAAAGCGTAAGATGAAACGAATCAGGAGAGGAAATCCAAAAGGGTAGTGGGAAAACTTGAAAAAAGCAAGTCCAAGAAACAAATACAAGAATTATGTACTGCAAATTACTTCCCATTTAAAAGCTAAACACAAAAATTTAGTAGCAAAGATTACCGTGCAATAGTCCTTTGCGATCATATGAGCACCAAAACTTCAAAAGGTAGATTTCTGGTGGCGCCGGGTTTTGAAACTCTGGCATGTAATAGTAAATCCCTGATGCAGCAGGGGTGCAAGTGGGACACACCTCAAGAAGTCTGCTCTTCACTAAACTCCAAACTGTCGTAGCTTTTCCAACTACCCAGAAAACTAGGTAGCACCATTTACCATCTGTTTGAACATCTGCTTCATACCCCAAAACAGAAAATGCAAAGATTTATTTTCTGATTTCCAGCTAATGTAGATCAGATTAGAAATATCTTCACATAGTAACCAGAAAAGAAACTGAGTTTAAAAAACCAGACTAGTTTTGATTCTCTAATCCAAAACCCGATAGCGAACAGTTCAGTTTGAAGAAGATTCAAGAACTGGCATAACATGTCTCGGCTTTGTATAATTATCTTTTAATTTCACTTTTTTAAATGACTGAAACTGTAGGAAGATGAGAGAGCTTCTACTCAAACTCTAGCTTTCAACAAGGAGACCTGCATGTTTTCGCTATTATCTTTGATTTTATTTTTGAAACACTCCCCCCACATAGTGAGAAAAAGGCTCTGAGTGTTGTTGTTTGGGAACCTTTGACTTTAAGTATCAAATTACATGTTTTCAAGAAAAAGTATCACATTACATTAAAATGAACTGATTCCTGAAGCAAAACATCACTTGATTTTCACCCAAGGAATAATAAATTAACCATTACGCAAAGGCAACTGGACTAACACTACCCCAGAAATAATCAAATGAAACTGAAGCAGGTAACTACTGGACCATAAGTAACTCTCAACTACATGAGGTTTTTCTTAGACATTCAAGCAAAATTTTGAAAACTTTTAAGCATAAAAACCCTCTAAAATTATCTTCTCCTGATTTACACCCTATTGATCTTCATTAAAATTTCAGACCTTAAAGCTGGATTACTCTAAAAGATACGGCGAAAAAAAACTATTTAGAATACCCCGTATGATTATTTATAACCAAGTTAGCGTCTTTCCTCAAGGAGTTCAACAAATTTGATAAAAATGATGACAAAATTGGATACAATTCAAATTAATTGAAAACCAAACAGAACCATAAAAAGTACCTCCTCTGGTAATGCTAAGGCCAAAGAGCAAGATAACCCTACAAAGATCACATCCCAATCCAGTCTTGTCAGGACAATTAACAGTAATCAAGGTCTCATCACCAGCTTTCTCTGCTTCTTTAATCACCACAGCATCTTCATGTATTATCCCCATTTCCCCCTGTTTTCTTGTGTCTGAAACCTCTTTCTTGAAATATCACTTGACATCAAACAAAGGACACCTTTATACTGAAGATGAAGACAAGAGAGAGAAAGTGCGAAATCAAACTAGATTCTAAAGGGATTTTGCAATTCCATATACTCTACCCATTCTCTCATTGTCTTTGGTAGAGTGAGAGAGACTTCGGAAGATTTTTGAAAGGAAAAAGGATATTTCTCTTATGGTATTTTCCTTTTTCTTCTGTTCTCTATTTTTGGATAGACAACTTTTATTTTATTAATTTTTTTAACATAACTATTAGTAGTGTATTTTTATATTAAATACAGTAATTCCAAGATAATTGATCTTATTATTTTGTTCACGCCAAAGTCCACTTTTCTTTTTATACAATACAACAACAACAATATTATCTCATTGTGACTCCTGCCTATGAAGGGATATAAACGGTCAGATGTATACATCATACTTATATCTTAGAAATACAGAGATATTGTTTCCGAATACAATAGGAAAAGCTAAACCCAAATAATGGGATTAAAGAACATGCTACCTTACATGCACCTAAAGACTTTTCAGCAAGGCAAAAATGCATTTATTAACTCAGTTGGCGTCATTATAAAAAATTTAAATAAAAAAAACTCAGTTGGGATTATTTTCTCCTCTCAATATCATATGTTTTCTCAAGAATGTGTGCTAGAGTTTATGAAAAGAACATAAAAGTATTTTTAGTATAAAAGAACAATCAAAGACTTTGATTAGTATACAATAATACGTGGGCTTATGAATGTTGAGTGACAATATCACAGTAGATAGAAAAAGGTTATAAAAGAATAGTTTGTGTTTTAAAATTATAAAATAATTCATTATCGTTTCTTTTAAACAACAGTTCTTCTAAATCATATTATTATAATATTTTTGATTTTATATACGGTTAACAAATCCCTATCATTTCCACTGTTTGTGGGGAAATTTTTTTTTATAAAAAAAGCGTTGCTTATAATAGAAATATTGGTTATGGGATCTTATATTTGTCAAAGGTTAATTTTAGTATTCCAAGGAAAAAATAAATAAATATCTGAATAAGTTTTCATTGACAATTGTTTTGTGGAATGAGTAGAAAAACTGATATCTTAAATCACTAATCTCTATGTAAATTATTAATGCTATCGTTAATCATTGGCCTACTTTTACCTTCATTACTTCATAACCTTAATTCTTACGAAGTGAAACAGATTTTTTTTGTTTATTGATTGAGAGAATACTATACACTTAAAATTTTAGAAAAGAATGAAGACCTTATCGTACTTCAAAAATAAAATAAAAAGTAACTAATAACAACAAAATTGAATGATGCTCCTAAAAATAAACTGAATGTTGTCAGTAAAGGAGATGAACAATAAAAAATAAATAAATAAGCAAGTCAATAAAGAGAGATATATTGATATTTGTGCGTTTAATTGTCGCGGATCCAAGCTGTCGTTCGTTCTCCAAAAAAATGTCGTCTTTACACGAACCATGTTCTTACACGTAGTTGATTTGGCTGGTGATATTGTATTTCTGTGTTTTCCGCATAGTCTAAAAGAGAGACGGAATCGTTTCGCAAATAAAAAAAATCTTACCTATACTTTAGTTAGGGTTAATTACCTTTTACACCCTTCATGTATTGCCTAATCTTTCTTTGCCCCTCTAATGTTTAAAAATACACCCTTAGCCCCCCTGATGTTTGGACTAAAAGGTAAAATGACATTTTAAAATGTAAAACTAAAAATTTTTAAGAAAAAGTCAATAATGCCCCTACTCTATTCATCTTCTTCCTATCACCACCACACGTCTTCCCCCTCCCCTGCCCGCCTCCACCAGCCGCCGCCCGACGTCAAATTTCCACCCTCTCCCCTGCTCCACACCGCCCCCACCATGATGAAAACACCATTTCAAACTAAATGAGTTTTATTCCATAGACCAGTGGAGTGATTTACTAGGTTCTGCCATGGAAATTCGTTCATTCAAATTCTTAATCCAGTGTATTATATTCCCTGAACATCAATGACCAAGAATGAATAAGTCAATGAACATAATGGATCCAGAGGAGAAAGATGCCTCTGGCGTCCATCTTCCTTCTCGGGCTCTGCATGTCGTTGGCCCTCATAAAATTATGAAACTGAGCTTTCTGTACCCAGCGAGCACTGGACGAAACATGGACAAAGTATTGAGGGCTGTAGATTCATTGCTAAAGGCAGCCAAACATAAGATAGCTACGCCTGCAAACTGGAAGCCAGGGGATCATGTGGTTATTCAACCAGGTGTATCTAATGATCAGCTAAGAAAATTTGTTCCCTCAAGGTTACAAGACCGTCGATCTTCTCTCCAAGAATGATTATCTGCGATTCACCACCGTCTGATCTTTGAAATTTCAATTTAAGATCTCAGCCTTTGAAAAACCTTGACGGCGGCGGCGAAACCCACTTGGCTCTATACGGTTATAAGGTCAAAGATGGGCGGCGGCTGGTGGGGGTAGGGCGGAGGAGAAGGAGCTTGGGGCGGCGACTAGTGGAAATAGGAAGAAGATGAAAAGACAAGGGCAAAAGGGTCAATTCCTATTTTATATATTCAAATAACATTTTATTAATTAAATCAAGGGGGTAAGAGTTTATTTTTCAAACATCAGGGGGGTAAGGGTGTATTTTTAAACATTAGGGGGGCAAAGGGAGATTAGGCAATACATGAAGGGTGTAAAAGGTAATTAACCCCTTTAGTTATTAACCAAGGGATTTAGGTTGTATATGTGGAGCTGATTATAGCCGATATTTAAAGTAAAGGAGGGTGTTACGAACCGAGTGGAGACGAATAATAGGTTTTCAAATTCGGATTTGTTTAGCGAAATGATCTGTTTTGCTCGGTTCGTTTAATGCAACGAATTTTAAAATTGGTTCGAATTCGATTCGATAACTTTATAACCATTTAAACGAGCCAAACTATCTGCGAACAGTTCGGCTCGTTTGGTAAACGAACCAAAATAGGTGTTTTAATTTAGCTCGTTTAAGTAAAATTAACGAACAAATTCGAACGGTTCGCAAACGGTTCGGTTCGATTAATACCCTTAGTATTATTATATTTACCCCTTAATATTTAGGGTAATCTTAATCTCCAAAACATCTTTTCGTTTATACTAAAAAAATAAACATCATTTTCGCAGCTAAAATTAACAGAGATTGATGAATTCATCCTCTTCTACCTCTTCTCTTGCTTCCCACCCTCCTCCTGCTAATCCTCAACTCCAGCAAAAAAGTAAGAGAACAGCGAGGCATTTAGGCTAACTTTAATTTAATTAAATGACTGAACATATAGGGCTCGCAGAAAGTATAACAACTGTGGAGAATTATCTTTAGTTCAATAAACAGAACGATGATTATGTTTTCCTGTGAGGTGTGACTCATATTCAATTAAATCTTTTTTATCTTTCTTCCTAAATCGTTGATTTTCGGCTGAATCAGGACGCTCTGTTTATTTTAGGTGAGTGGGCAACAGAGAAATGTGTGTTGGGATGCAATAGGATACCATGAATCTGATCCATATTCCAGAAGTAAAACTAAAAGTAACAAAGTTTTAACAATAATGGAACTTCTTGAAGAAAGCAATCAAGAGGATACAAAGAGATAAGATCCAAATAACGCTTCATCTATCCTTTTCTTTAGAGTCTCATTATGACAAAACCATCCCCAGAAAAAGTGTAATTGGTCCAGCCTAGTGTCGTAGACATTTTTTTTTTACTCTTCTAGTGCCAGGTCATTTAGAGTCCACTCCAGTTACCTGGGTTTCAATACACAATCGAGTCGGTGCAGCCTTAAGAATTTAAGTCGTCTTCTAGGTGTCGGTTACAATTTTGCGTCATCATCGGTAAGACTAGCCTAAGTCCAATCACCTCAGCTACCCCTAACCTCAATCTTAGTTGTCACCTCAGCAATAAGGTGTACCACAAGTCATCTCAGCAAGTCGACCAGGGCCACGCTGTCCGTAGCCATCCTGGTTAGCTCAGCAAACAAGACTTCTACAAGAGCAGACACCTGTCAGCGAGTAGCTTAGCCATTTAATTCGACACATGGCAACACATGACAATCATGCACAAGCATGAGATGACACTTGACACTTTGTCATAACCCTCATCATGTATTTCATGTCCAAACCATACGAAAGGAAGCAATGATGCCCTTCAACGTCCATGTCCAGTCCAGTGAGCCGAAATTCCAGCTGCAACACAAAGGTAAGACATGTTTCTCTAATATTCCAGCATGCAAATATGGTAAAACTTATAAGTGACTTGAGTGTCAGATGGTTTTTCTTAGAGCAATGACTCCAAGACCTCTAACGATGTTCAACTTATGTAGATTAATGAGACGTTAATTTTGACAACAAACTACGTATGTGTAAGACTTTGACGACGTTTTCTATTATTTAGATCATCTATGTTCCAGGAGAATATCCTACTTTGGGAAAGTATAGCTAGATGAGAAAGGAAAAAAAGTTTACCTATCTACTAAATCAACATTAAGATAAGTAGGTTTAAGCGAGTAAAAAAGGTTTAACATAAGAAAATCAACATAAATCAAAGTAGAGTGAGCTAGACGATAAATGAACAAGTGAAAAAGAAGTAACATCAAGAGTAGTAGGTTTAAGGAGTACAAAGAAGTTTTAGCCTTTAACCTAATCCTGAAATCTTGAAACTTCATCAACATCAAGATACCTCAAGAGACGGTGGTGGTTATGGGAGTTGCAGAAGGAGAGAAGAACGGATTGGGGGATAAGGAGGGGAAGGGGAAAGAATGGAGTGGGTGTGTTCACGGAGCAGGAAGTGTTCATGGAACAGGCAGGTGGAAGGAGAGGAAAATAATGAGCTGGTGGCTCCTGGTGGAGATAGGCGGCAGTTCGGTGGGAGGATGGGGGGAGGCTTAAGGTTTGAACAGGAAGAAGATTGACTTTTTTTTTTAGAAAAAGTAACAATTGTATGATAAGGATAACACTTCATATGGTAAAACTAAAAATACATTATCATAACACAATATATGTTAAAATAAAATTTTTAATTGAATTAAAAGAATTTAAAGGTAATTTTTAAACATCAATGGCTAAATGTGTATTATCGTAAATATCAAGGGGTTAAAAGTAATTATTTCTTAAATTAGATATTTTCTTAACAAAAGTTTTAACTTAGGTTTTCTATATAATTTTTCAACATTCATCCAACAAAAATACAATATTTATTAGAACTAATCATCTTATACTAAAAACATCTTAAAGTAAATGAATGAGTATTATATTAAACATTTTATCATATGTATATTAGTATTTATTGCACGAATTCATGATATAGATGACTTAATAGATATACAATCAAAACGTGATTATGATCTTCCAATTCATATGGTAATGATTTTTTATTATTGCTATCACGCAAATGGGAAGCCTTTCCCTAATTATAAGAGTTAACTTGTTGTTTATAAGGTATATGACAATTAATTTTTTAACTAATTGAATGAACAATCACAACATGCAGCTGACAATCAAATTTGTATTCAACTAGAATAGGTAAAGTATCAATCAATCATACCCATTATAGCTTAGCGGCAGCAAAAGCTATTGTTAGAGTCCGGGAATGGTGAGCGACAGACAAACAATACATCTATCTTAAAGGATAGAAAGTATGCTTCCACCTGAGACCCATGACTCTATATGTAGAATAGGTAAAATATATAATAATTAATTCTGTAAGTAGCTGAATGAACAATCACAACATGTAGCCGACAACTAATTTTATAAATTAGAACATGTAACTCCCAACACTTTTAACATGTAAAAAATATAAAAAAAAACACTTGTAACAGAAATATCAGATAACAAGTACAAATTAAAGAGACATGAATATACATTTTTTCTAACAAAATATAAATCAAGTAGATTATAACATATATTACAATAAACAGAAAATTTATTTGCATATTCTCTAGCGATATTCTTGGGTTGATTGTATGAATCTAGATGAAATAAAGGTAATGGGCTAATTCTCATCGATTCTGTTAATTATTTTTGTTGCACGGCGTCTGTAATATATGGAAATTATTAAATACAGCAACTTCTCATAAATAAACTACGGATTGATGTTTTGTATTGGTAAGTCAATATTTTTCAATTATGACTAAATCAATATATAAATATTTTGACAATAAAACTATTATAGAAATGATAATTAATGCGACATTCTTTGGGTTGATATCAGAGTGTATTAGATCTGCCTGGTTTTAGATCATGTCAGTGAGTGTGTGAGCCGCTCAATAGGTTATGCAGCTATAGATTATTTGTAAGATGCGAAACTGTCTTACTGTATATACAGATTCATACATAGATATATGCATACACACAACCATACGCACCTAACAAATTCATTATAGCTGTGAGTTTTCTCGATGAATTAACTGAGATTTGGACCGACAATCTCTCCCTAACTATGTATCCATATACAACCACTATGCTATATCCTTGAGACTGTAAATATAATACCAGTAATACCTCTATTTTAATACATAAAAGTAATTGAAAGTTACAAGTTTTGACTTGATTGGTGACGTGAATAAATTCCCACCATGAATAAAGACAAGTATATTCGGATGGATCTCTAACCGTCAACATCAACATCACTTAGCTGAGCAGAGGCGTTGTCAACCATTGCTACTCCCTCCTCTGTTCGATCAGAAAGACGTTGGACGATTATGTTAGACTCAGCCACATGGTGATAAAACCTATCTACCTTGGTTTTCTGCTAGTAGTTTGCACGAACCCCATTGCTTGCAGCTTCTCTGCTCGGCCGTGCTTTTAAAGTTGGACCTCTTTTCGACTCCGCCTAGATGCCTAACTAGCGGTATGCCACTAAGCAACCTGGCCAGATAATCTGACACTTGGCGTTACTTGGCCAACACGTGGACACTACTTGTCAGAAAGGAAAGACACATGACACCTATATCTCCTAACATGCATTGACCACTCTAAATGTACAAAAACAGGAAGGACTACTCCCTCGAGGAGGATAGCCACACAAAAAACAGAAAAAGACTAATGTAGAATAGATGTCCTGACTTTTACAATACACTACCATGAAAAAGCTCATCATTCACTTGAGCGTCGGAAGGTTTTTCTCGAAACAATAACTCCAGAGTCTCTAACGTTGTTAAAATCTGTGTAGGCTTCTGGGAACGTTATTACTAACAACTAGCTGCGATCCTACGGGACGTTGATAGCGTTTGTCATCTTGGTCATCTTTGATCTTAATGAAGATCTTTATAACTTAATCATTTTTCTTAGACATGTGTCCCCTTTTCATTTTGAAGGTAAAGGACAACTTAATTATCGGTAAAACAGTATATAAATAAACCTAACTCGGTCAAATAAAACAGTATCCTATTATGTTTTCTGTCGGTGGTAGTTAATCAAATCTACTATTGAATACTTTAAACCAAGTCGAGGTATACATGATATAACAATGTTTGCTATCTCATTTTGTATTCAATCTTTGTGTAGAAGGGGAAAAGTTCTTTACTTTAATACACAAGGCGAAACAACACAATAAGTAGAAGGGCATGAAATTTGACAGGAATTTTCCACCTCTCATATCTTCTGTTTCCACAGGGAGAATATCTAATGACCATGACATAAATCATTTGCACAATTTTGATAAAGAGAAAATCTCACTTATTAGCCTAAGGTTTGGCTCATTACTCAGTTAGCAGCCTAACGTTGATGAAACTCACTTAACAACAACTCTTTTGCTGAAATGTCTCACTTGTAGCCAGGTGACCGTTGACCGACCGTTGACCAGCCGCTGACTTTCTCAGACCAACCAGAATTTGACACGTGGCGACCCTTTTTAATTAAAAAAATAAAATTGTATTTTTGAATAAATTGATTTAAAAGGAATTTAAAAATTCTAAAAACTTGTAAAAATTAATTAAAAACATTTTAAAAATCAAAAAATTAGGAAAAAAATATAAAAATAATAAAAAATTACCCACAACACTCCAGCACTCCACCCACCACCCTTATTGTGTTGTCGAAGTGAATAAGGGCAGCGAAGCTGAGTTAAAATAAAGATATGCTGAACCAAGGTGACGATGTAAGACACAACAAGTTGAGCAGCAAAGCTAAGGCCGAGGTGTTTAGTCATGTAAATATTGTATTTTAAGATTTTTACCGTACATATGACCGAGCAAAGCAGGTAACTAGTTGTTACCTTTATAGTCAGTAGCAATTAAGTCAAGTTACTATAGATGAACAAGAAACACTGTAGGCTAGAAATAAAACCATTAGTGGCAAAATAAACTCGTATAAAAAGAAAAGCACATTAACAACAACAACAACATTACCCTATTGCCTTAGAGGCTCCCGCCTATGGCGGGGTATGAGGGGTCAGATATACGCAACCATACCCATGTGTTAGAAACACATAGAGGTTGTTTCCCAATGACCCATAATGATGCGTCAAGCTATTTCGATCAACTGCTACTTCACAATATAAGAAACGCAACCAATTTAATAAGTCATTTTGCTTTATTTTATCATATTCTAAAGTTAAAAAAAAAAACACATTGTAATTTTTTAACTAACTTGAATGACTTCTAAATTCTTTCAATCTCTACCTACTACACCACTTAAATTTGGCATATAGTAAGTTTCACTTTTAATGCAAGTTTGTTTTGTGACGGCATTATTTCTTACCCTGTGTGTTCTATAGAAGTTTGTAATAATCAAATCAAACTCATTTTTTTGGCCTTTTGTCTGTTTTTCACGTGAAGTTATGACTACTTATAACGCGTTAAAGTGAAAAAAAAAAAAAGTTATGATGATATTTATAATGCGTTAAAGTAACAAATTAAAAGAGTGTTGAGTTTAACTTTCATCGAAGGTCTATCTCTAAAACTTTATAGATGATATAACTTGAAAAATACGTATAAAATAACAAAATTTAATAAAGAACTGAATACCTTAGAAGATCAAATAAAAGATTTACATCAGGGCATGGAGATTCAACTTAAATGAATGATTTCTCCATGAAGAGCTGGAATAGAAGATTATTGAGGTAGGAAATTTTTCTCAATTAAATGTTGAACACTTTGTTAATTATGAAGACTAAGAACACTTGGGTTGAGATCTACTCACCCCAACTCTCCTCACCTTTTTGTGACCACACGACACGTGACAGCAAGGAGGGTTGGTGAGGCTAGATGAGGGTGACCCTCATCTAGCTTCACCACCCTCCCTTACTGCCACGTGTCGCGGAGTCACGCGTCACCTCACCCCTTGCGGTGATGTGATCCTATCCCCGAACACTTTCATCTCGCTGTACAAAGCCATTTCGATTGGTGGGGCCTTCTTTCTGTTTTCTGGGAATGCTTACGTGGCATTTATTGTGTTTTTCATGTTGTTTCCTGAGACTCAAGGAAGAACTCTAGAAGAAATGGATTGTTTGATTGGGAGTTTTACTCATTGGAGGACAACGTTGAGGGAGTTGAAGAAAAGTGAAGCAGAGAGTCGATGCAAAATTTGAGACATCCAGATACCACATGTACAAACTAATCAGCGGTTTAATTTTTTTTAAAAGAGCAATTTGTATACGTGGCGGCGTGTGATTGAAAACCTCATATTTTGGCTCACTGTTGGTCTCCTCATATCTGAACCCGTATCAGGGGTTTGAATTTAATGAAAACCATTGTTGGTGGTTTTTCTGATTCTGGTTATTATAAAGTGTAGGATACGAATACTTACATCAGATCGCGAAACGATCAGGTTTTTTTGAATCATACGCAAATACAAGAGTCTAGTATATCAAAAAGTTCTTTTTATTATTATGTTGTCAAGCCCTCTCTGCAATTAGTATTCGTCATATTCTTGTTTTTATGTTCTGTTAAATTGTTACCAGGAATAAAGGTCAAAAGGCGGAAAAAAAAGGTAAAGACTATGAACAAATTCAGTGATGAGACCTTCTCTTTTTCCTTTTCTTCTTTTCATGTTTCATTTATTTGATGAGGGAGTGAGTTCTCCTCCATCTGTAACAGAGGCCACTTAGCCAGGTGGGATGTAAATCGAGGGATGTGCTCCACCGGCAGCCCTGCAAAGAGAGAGGACACACGAAACTCAGCCAGCCCAGGTGCAACCTTAGTAATATTTCAACAAGGATTGTCTCCATACGGACTCGAACTCGGAACGTCGGGGTTCTAGCCCCAATCAACTTTGCCACTTACCACTGGACTATGCCCCTGGTGCTTCATGTTTCATTTCTATGGTTATATGAGCTTCGAATCAAGTGTTATTATTGAATTAAAATGGTGTTCTGGCAATCTTTGTGTGGAGTATGCTACACTGTGGAAGTTCAGTTTTGGCGATGCCCAAAAATGTGCATGCGATGCAATTCACTGTGAGAAGTAAGACGGAAGGGGTAACTTTATTTTGGGAAGAGATATTACAGGAGACTCAATTGAAAATACAACTATGTCCCTCTTTGCAATTTAATTTCTGAACTTCTCTACGAACTTTTTTTTGGGTTAAAATGTAAATATTTGCATTTAACTAAGGATCAAAAATTGATCAAATCATTACATGTACACCGGGCATACTCGGGATATGAGATATACAATCACCGAGCCTAGCTATTTTCCGTCAGTGAGTCTAATTACAAAAATAGTGAGTCTATGCACAACATCCCGGGATATAGGAACTTGATCTTCAAAAAGTTTTAATTTCTTGCTTGCTAAAGGTGATAGATCACGGATGCAAACATGACCTTGATGAATTTTGCACGGTTGCATTTCTTGCGGAGATGGTTCCGACACCAAACCAGCGTCGCGTAAAGGGTGGAGAATCGGGTCGAAATGCCAAGAGATGGGAGGATAGACTCCCAAACTTGCCTCGGAAAGGAACATCCAAAAAACAAATGGTTGATGGATTCCAAAGAAGATCCACATATAAGACAACTCAAGTCCGGAGTAATAAATCTAAGATTATCTCTTGTTGGAAGACGCCTCCAAGCCGCTAGCCAAAGAATGAAAGAATGTTTGGGGGCAATGGAATCAGCCCAAACCATGTTAGTCTATCTCACCTTGTGACCGTTTTGCCTAAAAGCATCATACGTCCTCCTAGTGCAAAATTTCCCAGCAGTAGTCCATGAAGAAAAGACAAACTCAGCAGCCTCCTTAGAGCCGAATGAAGTCAGAATATGGTCTCTGAAGTCTACCAATTTTTTCATTAATGGAGACAAATTCGACTTGGCATGAATCTCCCAGATTCCTCTCTGGAGATCATAATAGTGGTAAATCCAACGAACCCACAAGGAATCCTTTTTATGGTGAATATTCTAGAGATGTTTTGCCAGCAATGCATTGTTCCAAGCAGGTAAGTCAAAAAGTCCCAAGTCGCCCTCTGATTTGGGCTTGCAAATTATCTTCCAAGAGACCCAAGCTTTCTTAGAATTCTCATCTTTAGCACCCCAAAACGCGCCACTTTCTCAATCTGTTTTTGAACGCTCGTTGGGATATGCAGGATCCCCATCCAAAAGGCATGAATACCCTGAAGAACACTCCTGATTAATTCAACCCTCCCAGCATAGGAAATATTCTTTGTATTCTATAAAGAAACAGATGAAGAGATATTCCGGATATAGAAACCAAAATAGGCAAGACGAAGGACATGACCATCAATAGGGACGTCCAAGTAGCGGACAGGGGAAGTCCAGGTAGAAAGGCCAGATAGAGCTCGGAGCTGAGAAGTCTCTGTATATGGATATGCATGGTTAAAATCTTGAAAGACACTGCAAATATTTTCATTGGTTCCTTTACTATGTGAATAATGAACGTGTTACCAAGATTCATGTGGGCTCCGCACAAGCCAATTTATGACTCTTTACTACGTGGGTTTTAGAACTTGTCTGTACATGGCTATATATGGTTAAATTCTTGGAAGACATTGTAATATGTTCATTGATTCCTTTACTATGTCAAGGATGAACATGTGACCAAGACTCATATGGGCCCCGCACAAGCCAATTAATGACTCTTTACATGGGTTTTAGAAGTTTACATTTGCTTTGATGAAGGAGTGGGTTCTCCCCTACCTGTACCAGAGACTCCTTAGCCAGGTGAGATGTAAATCGAGGGGTGTGCTCCACCGGCAGCCCTGCAAAGGGAGAGGACCCTCGAGACTCAGCCAGCCCAGAGGCAACCTTTGTAATATTTCAACAAGGATTGTCTCCACACGGACTCGAACTCGGGACGTCGGGGTTCTAGCCGCAATCACCTTTGCCACTTACCAATGGACTATGCCTTGGGGGCGAAGTTTACATTTCCTATTTTGCTGTTGATGATACATTCGCATTCAAGTTGGCAAAATTTGTTAATTTAAATTTGAATCTGAGTTTGAGTTTACATGCCTGTTTGGTCTTTGCAGGATGTTCTGTTTTTTCTTTGAATCACGTTGTACATGGTTAAAATCTTGAAAGAAACTGCAATGTGTTCATTGGTTCCTTTACTATGTGAATAATGAGCGTGTGACCAAGATTCATATGACCCGCTCCCGAATATATATAGCTCAGTTGATATTCGGGTAAAGACATTGCTCCAGAAAAGCACAGGTTCGAACTAGGACACGTGCAGCGTGAGTGCAATACTGTTTTTGAGCTATTAATGGCATAACCATTGTATCCGGCCCAATTGGGTTAGAGGCTTGGTAATCTGGTTTACAGTAGGCACATTGCATGGGTCTTTGTTAAAGCCTTGCCAACTTAGGAGACCGCTGAGTTTCTAATTTGCATACTACACGAAGCTCCTTGTGACTAGGACGGTGGGATCCCACAGAGTCAGCGATATTGACCTTTTTCTCGAGAAGATTCATATGGACCCGCACAAGCCAATTTATGACTCTTTACTACATGGGTTTTAGAACTTGAATGTGCATGGCTGTACATGATTAAATTCTTGGAAGACGGTGCAAAATGTTCATTGGTTCCTTTACTATGTGAATCATGAACGACCAAGATTCGTATGGTCCCGCACAGGCCAATTAATGACTCTTTACATGGGTTTTAGAAGATTACATTTCGTCTTTTGCTGTTGATGATACATTCGCATTAAAGTTGGCAAAATTTGTTAGTTTAACATTGAATCTGAGTTTGAGTTAACAAGCCTGTTTTGGTCTTTGCAGGATGTTCTATTTTTTCTTTGAATCACGCTATACATGGTTAAAATCTTGAAAGATACTGCAATATGTTCTGAATGCATGAAACAAGGAAATCAGTTATGGTTTTTTGTGAACTTTTTATGATTATATTTCAATAGGCTCTCTTTAAAGAACATCCAGAGCTTGCAAAAAAGTGACTTCTACGTAACTGGAAAGCTAAGGAATTCACATCGATCTGAAGGAATTTCCAGAATTGCTGTTTTAGAACATACATTTGATTTATATTTTCCTTACGCACGTGGTCAACCAGAGTTTTTGTTTACCATGTATTTGGAATATAATGCAATAAATCAAAATGACTAACTAAATTGACTACGCTTCTTATATTGTGAAGTAGCAGTTGATCGACAAGACGCAATTTTCATTGTTTCTAAACATGAGTATGGTTACATATATCCGACCCATTATATTTCGTTAGACAATGGTATAATATTGTTGTTGTTGATGTGGTCAACCAGGAGTTCGGTGTAGGTAACGGCCTTACTGATCTGGCATTTAATATGCTGCCTATACTGATTATGCCCTGGACGTGGGAATATTTTCAAAATCTGCTCACCGGAAAATCAACAGATTTCTTCCATTCTGTTAGACGGCAATAAAGCTTTGTGGTACATTTGCCCCACCTCTCCTCCCCAACCCCACCCCTCCTCTTCCACCTCACCCAACCCCACCCCACACCCTCCTTTCTTGTTTCTTTCCATTTCCACCATTTTGACCTTGTGCAGAACTACTTTACAGGTACTGATGGGACAATTCCTTGCATGGCTGCTTATCTATTTTGTAATGCTATATTCAGTTCTATCATGGCACTTGCTGGTGATGTGAATGTAAGGAACTCGAATAATTAAGTCATTTCATTTTCATGTTGTTGCTTTTATCATTCGCCTGTTTCCCGAAATTGGAAGACAAAACTTTGCCTGGTCTTTTCCACATAATACTTATATGTGTGTGTGTTGAGGTTGAATTTCCTCTCCACCATACATTTTGCACAAGAGGGAATATCGGTAAACCCAGAGATTGCTCCTTATGTGTAATTGGATGGTTGATTATAGTTTTATTAAACATCCTCTCAGTTGAATTGTATTTCCAAGGGAGTCAAGGACCCACTCTTCCTTGACTATAGAATATGATGGAATAAAGCAAAATGACTCACTAAATTGGCTGCGCTTCATATCTTGCGAAGTAGCAGTTTATCGACACAGTTTGACGCAATTTTCATTATAGGTCATCGGGATCGACCTCTGTGTGTTTCTAACACCCCATACCCCGCCATAGACGGGAGTCTCTAAGACGATTAGGTAATGTTGTTGTAGTTGTAAACGTCCTCTCAGTTGATGATGAAGTCTGAACTCTGAACATCAGTTTTGATGCAGAAACCTATTGTCTTGTTTGATGACAATAAATGTTTGGGTTTGCAGTAATATTCGAAAGAAGTGCGAGGGAAGCCTCTGCTATGACTTCTCAACTGTGGATAAATTTCTGAACCAGAAGTCTGTTAGAGATGCTTTAGGAGTGGGGAAGTTGGAACTTGTCTCCTGCAGTCCAAATGTGTATCAAGCCAAGCTCATTCACTGAACTAGCTATGCTGCATGCTAGTTCAGAATAGGTTAGCAAATGAGACCGGTGCACTAGGGGTGGGGTTTCTTTGTGTAATAACTGGAACCATAGTAAAAGACACTGCATGTTGTCTTGAACCCTTTGTCGTTTTGTAATCGGCTCTGTTTACTTTGAGATGGTTACTGCCTCAACTTCCTTTCATTTTGTTTTTCCTTAAATTATACATCTGAGCTGACATTTCCCGTTCTTCCTTCCTGCATTTCCACTTTTGGGATAGTCTAGTTTGGATCAAAAGGTCATACCCTGCTCCTGAGAGTCCCCATCATCCCAGTCCCGGAGGTAAATCAGAAACTCAGCGGTCTATTAAGTTAGGAAAGGTCATACGCAAGTTTGAAGAGTACTTAGTGCATCAGCGGAATTATGGTATAATATGACAAATGTTTTCAGCTCTCTTCCTTGCGTGTGATTTCGTGAGAGATTGTAAGTAGTTTTGTCGGCGGATTACTAAGAGCCGGAACAGAGACGCGTGCTGCTACATTGAAAAGCTACCTGTCAAACCTCCTTAAAGATGGTTGAACCTTTAAACTGAGTTTGTACTATTTCGTCAGTAAAGTTTTATGAAAGATGTAAACAAGTGACATGTTTTCATAAAAATAGTTTATTTTGTAGTTTGCTTTGTTTATAAGAGGCCTTGGATCATTCTTTTTTATAGTTTGTGTTCTCTATCAGAGTTATAAGAAGGCCTAAATCTAAGTGCTATTTATGGTTGGATTCCGATGTTCTTTTTTTCCACTGAGCTACTGTCATATAGGCAAAACACTGCTACTAATGGTGGCAATTTGATCATCTTGTATTTGATTCTTTTTAAGCATGTAATGCTTATTTTTAATTTAACTATGTACTCTAGCCAAAACACGAAAATCAAAACCTAGGTACAACACACACACACATGTATGTAGTAAACTGGTTCAGAGCCTCCAGGGGCATAGTCCAGTGGTAAGTGGCAAAGGTGATTGGGGCTAGAATCCTGACGTCTCGAGTTCGAGTCCGTGTGGAGACAATCCTTGTTGAAATATTACAAGGGTTGTCTCTGGGCTGGCTGAGTCTCGTGTGTCCTCTCCCTTTGCAGGGCTGCCGGTGGAGCATATCCTTCGATTTACATCTCACCTGGCTAAGGGGCCTCTGGTACATCCCACTCCCTCATCAAAGTAAACTGGTTCAGCTCAAGTTGAACAAGGTCAAATGATTAAACATGGTGGAATCTAATGACTATTCTTGATGTCAGTCGATATAAAGTCGATGTCCACAGTCCACTCCCAGTTAACCGCAATGAGTATTAACAATTATGAACATCAGTTAAATTTTCGTGGTTATGTGTTATATTAGCTTTCCTTTTTGTTTAATTCTCTCCAACAGAAAAATAAACATTTCATTTACAAAATTGTATTTAAGATAAATTATTTAACTCTTTTCATATTTTGAAATTGTTGAAAGAAAACGAGAAAATAAACAAAAAATACAAAATGCAGAAATGATGAATATACATATGAAGATTCAACGAGTATTTGCACTTTTATATCATTATGTAGATAAAAAGGCATTCCCGGTGCACTAGATTTCCGTGTTTGTACAGGGTCTAAGGAGGACCCCGATCGATTTGCGATCTGATGTATGCAGCCTTAGCTTACACTTTATACAAGAGGCTGTTTCCGCAGCTCAAACTCGTAACCTCAATATCACAAAACAGCAACCTTACCAATTGCTATAAGTTCCATCCTCATTTATGTAAATAGGTTTGTATAAATAAATAAACACGCGGATGTACTTAGACACAAACAAAAGGGACCATTAACAATATAGTAAAATTAAAATCGGAATATGAATTTTCCACTGACATTGATGAGTGGCGTTCCGACCCAGTCAGCTGGATGAAGCCAATTATGACAAGATGGGGTTGATGTATCATCTTTGGTGTGTTCTTGTACCAAAGATAAAAGTGGTGGAGGCATCTTTGGTGTGTTATTGCACCAAAGACACTAAAAATGGTAGGGTTCGGAAAAGAAAATATCTTTGTTCGAGTCCCATCATTTTTTTATGTGTCTTAAACGCACTCATACAACAAAGATATTAGATATATCGGATCTATCCTAATTATGACAATCCTAGTCAGACATCACAAGCTACTGACAACCATTAAATTACTAATAATAATATGGGATACTTAGTTAATGAATAAGGATTAGTACAGAATGCAAATTACATAGGGAATAGTCCATTCGTGCTAATTCCACTCCAACCCTCTTCACGGCAGCCTCTTAAAAAAGGTGTACGGAGGGGGAAAAAGTTACACTGTTGTCTAAGAGGTTTACGGCGGGATAAGATCTCCTCACCGAACGGTGAGTCACCGCACGGCCCAGGACACGACATGTGGCAGCAGAAGGGGTGGTGAGACTGGATGAGGGTTATCTTCACCCAGCCTCACCACTTCCCCTTTTTGCCACGTGTCGCGCGGTCACGTACGCGGTGAGAGGAGAGCGGTGAGGAGATCCTATCCCGTTTACGGCAGCCTCTTAAAAAAGGAGTCCGCAGAAACAAAATCAACATTACCCTGTTGCTTTAGAGGCTTCCATCTATGACATGGTAAAGAGAGTCGGGTGTACACAACCTTACCTATGTGTTGGAAATACATAGAAGTTGTTTCCGGGTGACCGACAGCCTCTTAAAAAAGTAATCCGGAGAAACAAAAACAACATTACCCTGTTGCTTTAGAGCTTTCCGTCTATGACATGATAAAGGAGGTCGGGTGTATACAATCTTACCTGTGTGTTGGAAATACACAGAAGTTGTTTCCGGATGACTCATAATGAAATTGCGTCAAATTGTGTCGATCGACTGATACTTCACAATGCAAGAAATGCAGCTAATTTAGTGAATCATTTTGTTTTATGACAGAAAAACATAAAATTGAAACATGTCGCTTTTTATGAGAAAATTGAATTTTTATTTGTACCGGGTGGTACACCACACCATTTGATCAATTACACCAAAAACATAGTTAAAGGTAGTAAACTGTACATAGTTTATAAAATTTTTTATATATATATTTTTGTGTACCGGTCTATATTTCGAAAAGCTACTGCATATTTTTGATAAAATCAAGTTTAGCTTGTTAGACTATATATCAAATGTCACTTTAAAGAATAGGCATCCCAAGGAGAATCCCCCCTAATAGTCATTTTTTAACTTGGGTCGAGATTTTTTGTATATCATTCAATGAATATTGTAAGTGGTAAATTTACTTTGATTCAACCGATTTATTTCTTTCAATTTACGTCATCGAAAACAATCTCCGTACGTTTATAACACATGAGTATGGTTGTATACATCAGACCCCTTATATCTTGCCATAGACGGGAGCATCTAAGTCAATAGGGTGATGTTGTTGTTGTATTTATTTCAATTTACAATGGCATTTTATTTAAAAATATACTAGTCTATTTACTCAACTGAGGACTTCCATGTTTAATCTTTTGTCGTTTAGCAGTAAAATGTGATTAATGTCATTCTAGCACTAACAAAAGAATTGTCATCTATTGTATTTGTAACTTCAACACAGTTTCATATCAACAATTCTGCAAGGGATTTTATGGAGTTTTTCTCTATTCTAATATGCTGAAGTTCAATATATTGGATGTTTATATGTTATTGTTGTTCTTATACATGTTCAGTGTATCTTTTTTATACGTTTTGATTGTTATTTTATTTTAAGTACTTTTCCTATGCCAGTAGAAAGTTATCAAAACATACAAAATATATAGAAAACAAAAATTAACACACAAATATATAAATGACATAATGAACTAATCTTCCTAAAACCAAAAACACGCCCCTTTCCATTCAACTTGGTCCATCAAGTGGAATCTCCTCATAATCTTATATTTCCGAACCCCTTTTTTACTTTTGAAAACGTTTTATAAAGAATATATACCATGTATATATTATGTATGGGTTCCTTCCATTTCCAATTGAGTCAAGGACACATTCTTATTTGACTTTGGAATATGATGTAATAAAGCAAAGTGATTCACTAAATAAGTTGCACTTCTTATATTGTAAAGTAGCAGTTGATTGACGCAATTTTCATTATGAGTCATCGTGAAACAACCTCCGTGTGTTTCTAACACATGGGTATGGTTGCGTACATCGAACCTCCTATACCCGTTATAGGCGGGAGCTTCTAAAATAATAGGGTAACGTTGTTGTATATAGTATGTACGGATCACACACACTATATATATTTTAATGTGTGTTTTGTAGCATGTTTTTTACATTTAAAGAAGATTTAAGCTAGGGTAAAAATAGAAGGGGATCTCTTCCCACGAATTTGTCTACGGCCAACACTGATTCCATTGATATGATCCGGGTAGTTGTAAGAAATTGAAAATTTTTACAATCGTAAAAATATTGTAGGCATTTTCATCAGCGTTAAAATTCAATGGTTAAAGTTTTGCATATGTATTAACCTCTCCGTCTCAAACATATTGTTCTAATTTTTGATTTGATTTGTTTTAAAAAATATTGTTCACTTTTAAAAAATAAAAATTTATTAGTAGTCAAAATTTTTATACTAACCACTCAAACCATTTACGTGATTTTTTAATTTATATCAATTAACCAATTAAAGAAAAAATTTGAATAGTGATCAAAATTGTTTGATTTTATTAAATTATACTCAAATATAACAAAGACAATATTTTTGAGATGCAATGAGTATTAGATGCTTCAAATTAAGAATTAAAACCCTCTAACACTACGAATTGGGCTCGTCCCGTCTAGCGTACTCTATTCTCTTGTATTGTGTTCAAATCCTGTCATCATAAAAAGTAATAGCAATAAAGACCGTACGACACGTAGCAATAAAAGGAGACTGTAAGGATAAGTGAGAAGTGGACCGTACGACACGTAGCAATAAAAAACGTGAGGCTAGGTCCAGAGACGGTAATCTTCAGCGTACGATGAGAGGATCCAAAGTGTTTTGTATGAATGAAGACTTCATTCGACGAATAAAATTTTTCCCCAAAAAAAGGAAAAAGAAAAAAAGAAGCCCACGTACTTGGTGATTAACAGTTCCAAATGCATCGAGGGATAAAGGATCGAAGTGTATTATATAGGCAGCAACAATTTCTCAAAGGGATGTTGTAACCTGATTCATATGATTTATGCAGGTACGTATAGAGCCGAGGGTCTCACGAGAAGCAGACTCTCTATCCTTTGGGATAGAGGTATTGTCTGCCTACCACTTACCCTCCTCAGACCCTAACGATAGCGTTTGGTGTCGTTGGGATATATACTGGGTCCGGATGATGATGATGATGTTGTAACCCGATAAGCTATGCAGTGAAGGTAAAAGGCCATTGCACGATCACAGTGCAGTCTACTAATGGGTGATAATTGATATATCGATTAACGTCTTGATGGTTAGGTTCACTTCTTTTGTTAGGAAATAAAATATTCCTTTGTTTTGTAATTGGTGATTTTCCGTAATTGTAATATAGTCAAATCGAGTGATTATAGGGATGATTGTGATAGAGTGATTATAGGAGTAATTGTAGGGTGATTGATTGATAACTTACCTTGTATATGCTAGACATAGGTGTATAAGAAGGAATACGTGATGTACACAAATGATATGAATGAAAAACGGAAGTTTTTTTTCAGTATTGCCTAACTATCATGGTATCAGAGCATGGTAATCATATTCTTACCAGTCAAGAATTGGAATTTTTCTTTTGAGTGGAGGCTCAGAAAAAAATTCATCCTTGCCATTGATCCTTACCTTTCATCCGATTATACCTTCCCCAGCCTTACCTTGTCTCAGCCAGTTCTGGTTGTAACCAAGTGAATTTCCTGTTTATCAACAATAAACCAAAATATGTCAGATCCAGAGTCAAGTGAACCAAAAACTCCAAGCCTTACTGACATTGCTGTTCAAGTAGCCCAAATTTTACAGAATACACCTGCTAAGCCACCCGTCAATCCAGTACAACCACAACCACCAAACTTTCAAGTTTCATCAGAAAACTTATCCATCTCAGTTAAATTAAATGGGAGCAACTATGTTGTCTGGGCTCCACTAGTTCTGCGGGCCATCGTCGGGAGAGGGAGAAGACACCATCTCACGGGTGTCCCTCCCCCACCTCAGCCAACAGACTCTGAATTCTCCATGTGGGAACAAGTTGACAATGCTCTTTTCACATGGATTATCCAAACAATAGAACCAGCGCTGGTAATGAACGTAACGATATCCCACAGCAAAGGTACTGTGGGATGGTCTTGCCCTTACATACGGATCATGCACAGACTCTCTGAGGGCATATGACCTTCATAGAAGGGCTAGCCTCGTAAGACAATGAAGTGGAAACATTGAGTCTTGCTGGACTCGTTTGCAGGACCTATAGACTGCAATTGATGCTAACGAACCAAACCCTATGCAGTGTGCTACGGATATACACATTCATAATAAAAAGATCGAAGCTTTGAGACTGTTTCAATTTCTCACCGCCATTGACGAGAAATACAACACTGAAAAGAATGATTTGCTCAAAAAGGACCCATTACCTACCCTGGAAGTAGCATACAGAGAGATTCGAAGAGCAGAGGAAAGGATGCTTGTTTTACACAAACCACCCTCAGAGGAATACTCATCACAGGGGGCAATTGGACACGGCCTAGAAACACAAACGCATGCTACCAGAGGCCGTGACCAAGGACTGACTCAGGGACGAGGAACGCAGCAGGGCAGAGGCCGGGGAAACCCTAAATCCAACACCCCAAAACGCACCGAAGACAAGGAGGGACTGATTTGCACTCATTGTGGTCAAAAGAGACACACAAAAGAGAATTGTTTTCAAATCATAGGATATCCTGAATGGTATGAAGGAAAACGAAAACAGGCAGAAGGAACGAAAGCCATGGCAGCAGCAGCATTCGCGGGTAACGAAGGAGAAACAGATGGGGCGGCTGAAGGTGCAGGTACAAGGGTTGGGGTTTTTAACCCCAACCCATATTTGTTGCAATGTTCCCAAAATACCCCTGCAGGAATTACATATTCTGTCCCTGTACTTTCACATATTTCAGGATAAGCCCCTCAACTTAACAAAATTTCGTCCGCCGTCCCTGAACTTTCTGAGGCTAGCCATATTCGTCCCTTGACTTCAAAAAAACACACTTCAGTCCCTATTTTACGCCAAACACCTAACATGACCCTCAAATCTTCCAAATCCCTAGCCTACGCCACTTCCACCACTTCATTGGATTCCACGTGGATCCTTGACAGTGGTGCAACAGATACAATGACAAATGATCCCAAAGACTTTACCCTGTGGACAACCCCACAAAAAACACATATTGAGACTGCCAGCGGCACTCTCATTCCAGTATCCGTAGGTGGTACTATTTCCATTAACCCACACTTACACATGAAGAATTGTCTTTATGTACCAGGATTATCTTCCAAATTATTATCTCTCAGTCAAATTACTCGGGAACTACATTGTGTTGTACTTATATATCCCTCTTTCTGCCTGCTGCAGGATATTCGCTCGAGGGTGATAATTGGGCGTGGCATTGAGAAGGAAGGACTGTACTACATCACAGACGTGGTACAACAGGGCCGGTCCAATCTTGCCACCGGGACTGCACAGCAACGTCTATGGTTATGGCACCGTCGTCTTGGTCACCCTTTTTTCGGTTATATGAAACTTTTATTTCCTTCATTGTCTCATTCGGGACTTACCTTGTCTTGTGATACGTGTTTACGTGCTAAACACCATCGATCTACTTATAAACCTAATAATACTCGAGTTAAATCCTTGTTTAGTCTGGTGCATTCTGATGTATGGGGACCGTCACCACATTCTACGACTCTTGGTTATCAGTACTTTATTACTTTTGTTGATGATTTTTTCCGCATGACTTGGATCTACTTCCTGAAAAATAAATCTGACGTTTTTCCCACATTTGTTCAGTTTTACAATATGCTTGTTAATCAGTTTCACACCACCCTTAAAGTCTTCCGCTCAGATAATGGGGGTGAATATGTTAACCATGACATGCAGTCTTATTTCCGAGATCATGGCATTATCCATCAGACTACTTGCTCTCATACTCCAGAACAAAATGGTGTTGCTGAACGCAAGAACCGTATTTTACTTGAAATGACCCGAGCCATGATGCTCGAGTCATCCGTACCAAAGTCTTTCTGGCCTGAAGCAGTTGCTACTTCCGCATATCTCCTAAATCGTTTACCTACTAAGATCTTGGGTCATCGTACTCCTATGTCCATTCTCGCCACACATACTGAGGTCCCTTCCGCAATGACTCTCCCCCCCCCCAAAATCTTTGGTTGCTCTGTATTTGTTCACATACCCTCCTCTCAACGCTCTAAATTAGATGCTTGCGCTGATAAATGTGTGTTTGTCGGGTATGCTGTGTCACAAAAGGGATACAGATGTTATAATCCTCGTACTCGTCGTATTCATATTACTATGGATTGCACGTTCCTTGAGCATGAATACTTCTATACTACCCAGTCTTGGTCTTAGGGAGAGACTTCGGGTGAGACCTACGATTGGCTCCATAACCCTAGCGGTGCAACGGGACCAACACGGCAAGTAGGTGACACCGACTGTACTTTTCCTGGTGATGGAAATACAGGAGATACTTCCGTGTCACCAGCCAGTGATTCCCCTAGTGCGAATACTCTGCACGACCAGGTACTATCCTTTCCTAATTTACCAGTAACTACGTCCATATCTTCTTCCAATATACATGATAATACTGACAGTCCTACCAGCCCAAACCCTGTTATATGTGAAATTGTTCAGGAGGATATGGACATTCCTGCAGAGCAGGGGAGGATACTACCACCACGGCATAACAGAGGAAAATCCCCGGTAAGGTATTCCCCAAGTAAGGTGTCCAAAGGAGGAATTTATCCCGTGGTTGCTAAAGGAATGTTGTCATTGTGTGAGGCCACAATTCCTAGAAATGTTGAGGAAGCCTTACTTCAACCTGAGTGGTGTAAGGCGATGGAAGAAGAGATGCAGGCACTGTACAAGAACTGTACTTGGGAAAAGGTTCAGCTTCCCACAGGAAAGAAACCAGTTGGATGCCGGTGGATATACACGATCAAACATAAGGCTGACGGGAGTATCCAGAGGTACAAAGCGAGATTGGTTGCTAGGAGATATACTCAGACTTATGGAGTAGACTATACTGAAACGTTCTCACCAGTAGCTAAGATTGACACAATCAGGATACTCTTCTCTATGGCAGCTACAAAGGCCTGGCCGCTTCATCAGTATGATGTTAAAAATGCATTTCTTCATGGTGAGTTGAAAGAAGAAGTATACATGAGTGCCCCTCCAAGTTTTACTGATAATTTTACAGAAAATGAAGTGTGTCGATTAAAAAGGTCACTTTACGGACTCAAGCAATCTCCCAGGGCGTGGTTCGGGAGATTCACCACCTTTATGAAAAAACAGGGTTACAGACAGAGCAACGCGGATCATACACTGTTTGTCAAGCAAAACGGAGCTCAGGTAACTTGTCTAGTAATCTATGTTGATGACATGATTATTACAGGAGATGATGTGCTGGAGATGACACTATTGAAACAAAGGTTATTCTTGGAGTTTGAGGTGAAAGATCTTGGAGAACTAAAGTATTTCTTGGGGATTGAGGTTTTACGCTCAGATCTTGGGATATTTATTTCTCAACAGAAATACATCCTGGACCTACTTGCAGAAGTTGGAATGTTAGACTGTAAGCCTGTTACTGCTCCAATGTTGGTGAATCAGAAGTTGTCATTTGAAGATGGAGAGCCAGATGCTGATCGAGGAAGATATCAGCGACTTGTGGGAAAGTTAATATATCTAGCACATACTCGTCCAGATATAGCATTTTCTGTTGGACTTGTAAGTCAGTTTATGCATAAGCCTCAGAGACATCACATGGAAGCTGTGATGAGGATAGTTCGGTATTTAAAGGGAACAGCTGGGCGAGGTATATGGTACAGAAATAATGGACACCTTGACATCCAGGCATACACTGATGTTGATTGGGCAGGAAATGTGTTAGATCGGCGCTCTACCTCTGGGTACTTTGCTTTATTAGGAGGAAATTTGGTCACATGGAGAAGTAAAAAACAGAAGGTAGTGGCCTTATCTAGTGCAGAGGCGGAGTTCAGGGGAATTGCAAAAGGAGTAATGGAAATTTTGTGGTTACGAAAGTTGTTGGCGGATTTAGGATATAAGGTCTCGAGTCCAGCTAAGGTGTTTTGCGATAATAAAGCTTCGATCAGTATTTCTGAGAATCCTGTCCAGCATGACCGTACTAAGCATGTTGAAGTTGATCGACATTTCATCAAAGAGAAAATCGAAGACAAAGTGGTGGAGTTGCCATTTATACCAAGTGAAGATCAGCTTGCAAATATCCTAACAAAAGCAGTAGCAGGAAGGGCATTTGATGAGACATTGGTCAAGTTGGACATTGAAGATTCCCATGCTCAACTTGAGGGGGAGTGTTAGGAAATAAAATATTCCTTTGTTTTGTAATTGGTGATTTTCCGTAATTGTAATATAGTCAAATCGAGTGATTATAGGGATGATTGTGATAGAGTAATTATAGGAGTAATTGTAGGGTGATTGATTGATAACTTACCTTGTATATGCTAGACATAGGTGTATAAGAAGGAATACGTGATGTACACAAATGATATGAATGAAAAACGGAAGTTTTTTTTCAGTATTGCCTAACTATCAGTATGTATAGTGTGTGTTTCACATGAATTGAGATCTTTATCACATGCATGAATATCCCATGTTACATAGCTAGTGCATTATCATATTTTAACATTGATTATGTTTTATCATGTGCTCGTTTTATAAAGTTATTTCATCGATATCGAAAACCAAAATGATCATGTGACATATCGTTTTTCAACTGTATAAAAAAATAAGCTTCGAGAGAAATAGTATTTCTTACAGACACATCTACCAGATGATCACGTGACAGATCATTTTTCACCACATCATATCACCAGAACAAGCGTTAGGGGTCATTAAAATGGTTCTCCGCCGTACTTGAAGAATCAAATAACTTTGATCAAGAATAAAGCTTCAACGACGCATGTGTTGAAGGTTTCTGGGAGGAATAAATCAATGGTTCTGTGTGAATAGCACCTGAAAATTGTCATCCGATTGTCGCCAACAATGGTAGGAAGAAAGCACATTATCCAAGTAGAATAACTACGTTGATAAACAATGGCAGTGCAAGTACAAATGCACAATATTCAACTCCAGTAGAAAAATAAACATTTTATTTACAAAATTGTATGACTTAAGATAAATTATTTAACTCTTCTCAGATATTGAAATTGTTGAAAACAACGAAAAAATTAACACAATCTAGAAATGAGTATAAATATGAAGATTCAATGAGTACTACTTTTACTCATTATGTAAATAGGTTTTTATAGCCCTAAAGCATAGTTCAGTTGGTACTTGGGTTGAAATTTACTCCAAAAGGTCAAGAGTTCGATTCCAACATAGGAGGCCGCTCGACTCCTAATTTACATCCTCCATAATGCTCTTTGAAGCTAAAGTGATGGAAACCTATAGGATAAAGAATTTCGCTTTTTGCTCTAAGGTTTTTATAAACAAATAACCACACACGTGTTATTGTACTTAGACACAAAGAAAAGGACCAATATAATTTAAACTGAAATGACATTTTGAAGTTTCACATGATTTTGTTGAGTGGGGTCACTACATAGTCATTTGGGCATGAAATCAATCATGACCATCCCGCCACTATAACATATCTCAGTTGGTATTTAAAGAGAGACATTATAGTAGAATGACAACAGTTCGAACCTCAGTCACATGCAGTGTGGGTGTTCCTGCTGCTGCCTGAATCAATACTGACCAAATGCTATAGTACTCACCGTCCAATTAGGCAATAGATTGCTGGTTTATTTTGCTGTGAACAACTTGTGATATCTTTATGACCCTTAAAGATTATCGGACCTCTGATTTGCTTTTCGACTAATCCTTTAAGATTAGAAGATTGGGATTCCTAAGGTTATCTCCAATGGAAGCACCAAATCACCTATTTGGTGCAAAATACCACTCCAACCAAGCACCAAATCATGCACCAATTTGGTGAAAATGAATAGTGTTGCACCAAATAGGTGCAACACTATTCATTGCACCAAATCACTATTCATCCTCCACATCATCATTTTAATCATATTAATTTAATTTTAATTTCGTTATAATAATTTTAATTTTGTTAATTTCGTTATAAAAATTTTAATTTCGCTAATTACGTTATAAAAATTTTAATTTCGTTAATTTCGTTAATTTCGTTATAGCAACTCCAACACGTTAAGATTTTTATAAATTTTTAAGTCATCATCTTACATTAAATTTATATGAATGTTAAATTTATATTAAATTATTTATAATAATGAATTAAAAATAGAATGATAGAAGAATCTTTAAGGAACATTCTTATTTGGTGCTGGATTTGGTGTTTGTGGTTGGAGTACTTTTTACTGTTCATTGCACCAAATAGGTGATTTGGTGTAAAATTTGGTGTTTGTGGTTGGAGATGGCCTAAGACGAAGGATTTGGCTTTTGCAGTTGCATCATGACAATCCTAGTCAGGACCTCACAAGCTACTGACAACCGACAGAATTACTAATGGTCACATGGATTACTTCGTTAATGACTAAGGATTAGTAGGCAATGCAAACTACATAGGGAATAGTCATTAGTGTTAATTCCACTCCAAGCCTATATACGTCACACAGCAGCCTAACGGTGTCTAAATAATTATTTTTATTTTCATCTGGTGCACACACATTTGAAATAGACATATGAATTGAAACTAGTCCTTTTTTGTGGGTGGGGATGGTCATAACCCCACTTTCCTCATCCCCTTTGTGACCACGCAACACGTGGCAGCAAAGGGGAGTGGTGAGACTAGATGCGGGTGACCCTCATCTAACCTCACCACCCCTTGCTGCCACGTATCGCGCGGTCACGCGTCACCGCACCCCATTTGCGGTGAGGGGATCCTATCCCGAGGGATGGTGGGGATGAACTATTATTTTCATCAAATCAGCCGAAACAATGGCATTACATATGGCGAGATAGGTGTGTTAAACGAAACGAACAGTTCACCAACTGTTTGAATTTGAATCGAGTTTGTTCGTTAACTTTACTTAAACGAGCTAATTCAAACACCTGTTTGGGTTCATTTACTAAAACAAGTCGAACTGTTCACAAACTGTTGACTCGTTTAAACAATTATAGCAGTGTTATCGAGCCGAACTTGAACCAATTTAAAAACTTGTTACAGTAAACGAACCGAGCCGTACAATTCGTTTATCTAAACAAATCCGAATTCAAAAACCAGTATTCGTTTTGGCTCGGTTCTTTAACACCCCTATACTGAGGTAGTACCCCATACCATTTGATCAAACGTATGATGAATGATCTGATTGATATAATCTACAAAATTTTCTCAAATTAAAACAATAAAGACATTCGAAATAAGAATATTACATTTTGCATCTAAAAATTTGTAATGGGCCAAAAGTAGGAGGGATCTCTACCCATGGAATCTACAGTACACATTTGGGGTTAAGATTCTCTCACCTTAAATCTCTCACAGTCATCGCGTGACACGTGGCAGCAGCGGTAGATGGTGAGGCTAGATGCGGGTCATCTTCATTTAGCCTCACACACACCCCTACTTCCACGTATCGCGCGGTGACGTATGGGGTGAGAGAAAAGTGAGTGAGTTGATCTCATCGCACACATTTGAAGTTTGAACTTAAAAGCAGTTGGCCCACGCGGGCATGAAGGAGCAGTAAATGGAGAGCAACACAAATTATTTTATTCAAAATAAAGTAAAAAAAAAAAGTGAAACACATTGGTTTATGTGACAAAAGAAACATAAGATGGGGAAAAAAGATTCCACACGAAGGTATAAAATAGATAAGAAATCAAACGTACTAGGTTGCCCGCCATAAGTAAGGCACCGTACCCCCACATTTCACATAATTAATAGATATTCTTGGTAGCAAAAAGAGGAAATCCCTCGCCCTGAAAACTTTACTGCTCCAGTCTTATGGAGCTTTGTGGAGGATGTAAATCAGTTATCTAGCGGTCTTTTAGGTTGGTGAGGCTGCACACGAGGACCCACACAAGATGCCCCCTACAAACTAGCAGAAGTAGAGCAATTGCCTCATACAAACTAACAGAAGTAGAGCATTCACACTTCGAGTGTCTCCATATTCGAACCGTTGCCTTCTTGGTAGCAAGTCTCAACCCAATTACCAACTGGAATATGCCCTGGAAACGATTAGGAGATCTCCTTGCTTAGTGATTATATTAGTGATTATAGTGATGATTTGTTGTTAGGCTGTGATTTTTGACTTTTGAATTAATCATGTTTTATTTTATTTGAGTTTAATAATTTAAATGAATAGATTTAGTATCAACAACATTACTCTATTACTCCATTGTTTTAGAGGCTCCTGTCTATGGCATGTATAGAGGTTCGGATATATGCAACCATATTCATGTATTAGAAACACACGAAGGTTGTTTCCCGATAACCCATAATGAAAATTAAATAGTTGTATTGATTTTCTCTATATATGCATATATGATCTTCTCATTATCCCTGAAACATTCACAAGATATGCAGTTTGAGTTACTGAAGTGATTAAATGGTCAGTTAAAGTATAACCCTGATATGCAGTTTGAGCATGGTTTTGGTTTTACTATATTATTATAATTATTCCATATAGAGCCGGAGGTCTCACTGGAAGCAAACTCTCTATTCCTTGGGATGGAGGTATTGTTTGCCTGACGCTTACCCTCCCCAGACCCTAGCGATAGCTTTTGCTGTCGTTGGGATATACTGGGTATGCTTGTTGCTTGTATTTTAATTATTCCATCATGCAACTTGTTTTAAGAGAAATGAGTTAATATATTGTATCATACACTCATTCTACATTAAGTGACATGTTTAATTACTTAACTAAGTTTTTGTTTTTTAACCTTTCTATATGACTATTCGTTATGTATTCCAGGAAGTAACGTTGTTAGTCATCAAGTCAACGCAAAATTTTCAATTACTAAAGTATTAATCTCACAATTTGAGTCTTTTTCTTTTTCAGATTTACACTAACATTCACATGTACGATTTTTTGAACCTTTACATGAAGAGCAATTGAAAGCCTCATTGTAGAGGGGAACATGAGTAATAGTAGACCCAAACTGACTTGTGATGAGCGGATAAGACACGACTTACTAGATTTGCACCTCTTTGAGGACATGGTCCAGCATAGGAGTTCATGGAGACATAGGATTAAGGTTAATGAGGTATAGGCCAGATATATGGGCACCTTAGAATATATTTAGGGACGTAGAAAGGGGTAGACACTATCTACGCTTTATGTTGACTTTGCACTTGTTTGTTTATTTTTTGCCATTGTGTTTGCATTATATATACATATACAAGTTATGAGTATTTTAATATCGGCAGCCTCCTCTTTTTATTTCATGAATTCCCTCGGTAACACAATAGCACATCATATCCATATTATTGTGCCATTTATGCAGGTACATATAGAGTCGGAGATTTCACTGGAAACAAACTCTCTATCCCTTGGAATAGAGGTATTGTTTGTCCGCCGCTTACCCTCCACAGACTCTAGCGATAGATTTTGCTGTTGTTAAGATATACCGGGTATGATTGATGATGATGAAGAATTAAAGCATAAATCCACTTGTATTTCTAAAATGATGGCTCATGGAATAAATGGTCCAATTAAGAGAGGTGTCCTATATCAACTAAAGTTATTGTAAAGTAGCTGTGATAAATAATAAGTATATCTGACCCAACTTTGGAGTCAGGTATCTTATGACCATCAAATTATGTGTCTCTATTTCTGCTGTCTTTGAATTATCTAATTTACATCATTTACAAGCTCTTTAAGCGAAATCTGTCAAATTCAGAGTATGACTTTTTATATGTGTAACCCAACGTTGGAGAAGGAGCCTTCAATACAAACAAAAAAAAAGAGATAAAAACAATAAAGTTCAAATCCAAGTATATGTGATCCAACGTAGGAAAACCGAAAACGAACCTTCAGTACAAGAAAAAAAAAACAATAAAGTTTGAATCTCAAACCCGATGGCCCGCATTGTGGGCCTGTTGCAATTTTGAGAATTATATAAATAATTCTCAGTGCTTACCTCAAGCCATGTCTTTTTTCCTCCCTCCAAGATCAATTTTTAATAGCTATAACCTTTTATTAATAACACGCGGTAAAGTAATATTTCTTTCGTTTAAAAATATTGTTTTAGTTTGATTTAAACATAATTTAAAAAAGTCAAACTATTTTTGATCATTTTTTCTATTCTATCTTTAGTTAATTAGGTTAAAGTAGAAAAATCATGTAAAAGCTAATTGAGTGAGTAATACGAGAATTTCGCTACTAATATATTGCTATTTTTAAAAAGTAAACAATATTTTTAGAACAAGGAAAAATGAAAACTAAAACATTATTTTTAAGATGGAAGTTTCATTATGGGTCATCAGAAAACGACATCTGTGTGTTTCTAACACATGGGTGTGGTTGCGTACATTTGACCCCCTATACTCCGTCATAGACGGGAGCCTCTAAAACAATGAAGTAATGTTGTTGTTGAGGTGGAAGGTAGAAAAAAAACTCCCTCTTAGGCAATGCTATTTTTCGAACTAGAGCTCTGATGGTGTATGGAATAGTCTAAGACATAAATTATGATACGAAGACAAACTTGTCCCTGTTAGGGTATTCTTTTTTATAGAAAAGATACATATCATTGCTATGCATCTAACTCGTTCGTATGTACAAATGACATATAATGAACCAATAGACTATTGCTATGCTATACGGATGTTTCTAACTCTATCATATAAATTATGTACGACACTTTGCGCACTCGGCCACTGGAAGGCAACCTCCTACCTACTTCTATTCCTAACCCACCAGATCATGTAAGCTGCCTCTCGGAAAATATATGTCCACTCGCCATGATGCCGATCATCCTCCTGCATGCCCAAGCTCCTATCAATCCAACTCGCAACCATATCCTCGCGCTGGACAAAAGTTTGCCATTGTGTCGCGGGGACTAAGAGCCGCCATAGTGTCCTGTTAGGGTATTTACCAGAAAATCATGTTAGCTATTGATTAAAAGCCTCATTGCTACTGCAATTTAACAATGGGATCTGACCAACAAAATTTAGGGTAATGGTCTACTAGAGACAAGGATTAAATATACAGTGACTGATGGTTAAGTTGGGATAG
Organism: Eustoma russellianum; assembly: GCA_036186865.1. Taxonomy (NCBI): domain Eukaryota; kingdom Viridiplantae; phylum Streptophyta; class Magnoliopsida; order Gentianales; family Gentianaceae; genus Eustoma; species Eustoma russellianum. Next base: position 4,778,337 of record AP025054.1, read on the forward strand.
GATCCCCTCACCGCATGGGGTGCGGTGACGCGTGACCACGCGATATGTGGCACCAAATGGGGTTGGTGAGGCTAGATGCAGGTGACCCTCATCTAACCTCACCACCCACCCTTGCTGCCACGTGTCGCGCGGTCACAAAGGGGTGAGAAAAATAGGGGTGAGGAGATCCCAACCCGGTTAAGTTCTCACTGAGCATGAACACACTGATTCTACATGGGTCCGGTCCGGTACTCCCATTTGCCGGTCACGTCTCTGTTTATTCATGCTATCACTCGTGATCATAAGATGACGTGCTAGTAACGGGTTCTCCAAGTCAAAATGTTATCTCAAAAGTAAGAGATAGCGGATGAGATCTTTTCACAGCACTAAACGTCATCGTCTTCCATTCAGCTTCACGTCTTTTTGCTGGTTATTTTTCATTTAGACTCGCAACTTTCATACTATCACGTGTCACCAAGTGATTTTTCACTCATTTTTTTAGGTGAAGGAGAATGAAGGCGATGACGAAAAATAATGGTAATGATGACATTAAGAAGCAATCAATATATATGATGGGATCATAATGAAATGGATGGAGGTAAAGTGATGAGAATAAGGCTGATAAGTGATAAGATTGACATCGTTTTTTTTGGGCATTATGACATCAAATCAGCATTTGTAGTTTTGTGAATTATTTTAGTTGCTTTACGAGTTTATAGTCTAATATATATTATAACATCGTTGAATAAATACAGAATAACCCCAAACACATGCCATCCCACGTTTCTGCTCTTCAGTATTATTTAAGACCACCTTAACTTAACATCGTATTTGATCAACTAGTAATCAACGTTTGATTTGGAAATAACACCACATGGCACATGATGAAGTTGCTTGATTCAATGCGATCAAGATTCTGATGCATTATCGAAAAATGTGATGAATATTCTTTTACGTGTATCAAATTATATGAAGAGTGAATGAGGTCTTACCTAGCTAAATAGGTAAGACTGAGATTCCAAGATAAAAAAAATATTAGATTAAATCTCAAGTATAGTGCAATTTGTTCATATATGCGGCATAATAAAAAAAATTTATATCATGCGGAGAAAAAATCAGTCAATTTTTAATTCTAACTAGAGATATTAACAAACTGAGCCGAACCGAATACTAAGTTTTTAAATTTGGATTCGTTTAGCTAAACAAACTGTTTGGCTCAGTTCGTTTAGCTAAACGAACTATAAAATTGGTTTGAGTTCGGCTCGATAACCCTTTAACTGTTTAAACGAGCCGAATAGTTTGCGAATAGTTTGGCTCATTTTCGTAAACGAATCCAAACAATTGTTCGAATTTGATTCGTTTACCGACTATTACCGAACGAACACGAACCGAACACGAACCGAACTCAAACAGTTTTCGAACTGTTCGGTTTGTTAAACAACCCTAGTTCTGACCGACTAGGTTTAGTTGACATAGTGGCTTTGAAACTTTTACTATTAGAAGGGTCAAGAGTGGTAGTTTTATTGAGGCTAAAGGTAAATTATATAGTGATTATAGCATTTATTGTAGGCTAAAGGTAAATTATATAGTGATTATAGCAGTTAGTGTTTTGTAAACAAAAATATATGTACAAATAAGAGAGAATAACACATATATGTGTTACAAAAAAGAGAGAACAACATCTTACCAAGTTGGTTTTGCTGAAATCGGAAGGCCAGTTTATCTGTATATCCGTATCAATAGTTTTTGCCGTTGTTGGGATATACTGGATATGTGTTGTTGTAGTTTATCTGTATATCATTTATTAGTTAAAAGACAAGTACAATTTTCAACCATTTTAAAGTTTGTTCACGTCTTTGTGTCAACTGGGCTCAATCTTACAGTTTTTGCTTATTCACCTTCTTAAAAGAGTGAGTCCCTTTTATCGACTTTAACTGTGCACGTTTCTAATTATTAAGAAAATTCTTATTAGTAATTTGTACAATAACAACAACAACATTACCCAATTGTCTTAGAAGCTCCAGCCTGTAGCGAAGTATGGGGGTCGGATATACGCAACCATACCCATGGGTTAGAAATACGCAGAGGTTGTTTCCTGATGATACATCATGAAAGTTGAATCAAGCTGTATCGATCAATTGCTACTTCACAATATAAGAAGCACATCCAATTTATTGAGTCATTTTGTTTTATTCCATCATATTTCAAAATCAAAGAAGAGTGTGTCATCAACTCCATTGGAAATAGAACTTAATTTGTACTATGCTGTGTTCTAGCTCTGGTCGTAATCAAGCATTCTGTTTTTCAGCGTAACTAATATACCAAAATGTCAATTTATTTTAAGTCTTTACTTTATCTATTTATTTATTTTTTGGCATCCACTTTAGCACTGGACATGTAAATTTTTGTGGTGCTAATTATTAGTGGCAAATCTGAAAGCCTCATCCTCGGCGTGCCATTAGATCTTTGGGGGGGGGGGGGGGTTTGGGGAGAGGGGGTGGGGGGCAAAGAGAAGGCTGAAGTCTGATTATGGTGTTGAGAGGTGATGGTTGATATTAAAATAATGACAATGACATTCACCAGTCACGCCTATGTTTAACATTAGGGTGGCAATTTTAGACACGACCCGAACCTGACACGAATTTTTACGGGTATGGGTATGACCTTGGTGGGTTTCGTGTACAAATCGGGTAAGACCTGAAAGATACCCGCCAAAGACGGGTCGTGTCCGGGTAAACCCGCGAGTACCCGTTTATACACGAAATTTTAAAAATATATTTTAAATGAAATTTATAGTTAATAAAATAAAAAATAAATTTTTCAAAAAAAAGACTACCGTGCTACTAAGTAACCCTATTCGGTTTCCTCCTTCCTTCATTTCCAAATCCCATTTCTTTAATCTATTGTTTCGTAGTAAAGTTATTTGAGTTTAGAGGACCTCACTCATTTTAATCTTTAACCTTTGGTTGTGTACTTATTGTTGTTTCATACATTGTATCAGTAGTCGTTAAAGTACATGAAACCTGAAAAATACACGAAACCTGAAAATACCTGAAAAATACATGAAATGACATATACACGACTTGAAATATTTGTACTTGTCAAGTTCGTGGGTATACCCGATACACGACACGAAACCTGACATGTACGGGTTTGGATATCTACATCTATACACTCGAAACAAACGGGTAAGGTACGGGTACGTCACTTTAATACACGAAACCCGAAAAACACGAAACACAAAACACGACCTGTTTGACAACCTTATTTAACATGATATATTTTTCTCATTTTTTTTTTCACATTTCAATCCAGAAACCCACTTATAACTATTTTCTATCGGCAATTGATCTAAAAATAACATGCAAGGAAAAAAAGAAAAAGAAAAGACACAACAAGAAAATGGAAAGCAATTTTTACCTGGTTCAACCATATGATTACGGGAGAAAAATGATGTGATTTTTGGTTGATCAATTTAGGGTTATAATATTAAGAGCTTATACAATTTATATTTCGAATCGAATCAAGGACACACTTTTATTTAACTTTGAATATGATAGAATAAAACAAAATGACTCGCAAAATTGCATGCGCTTTTTATATTGTGAATTAGTAGTTGATCGACACAACTTGACGTAATTTTCACTATGTGCCATGTAGAAACAACATCTGTGTGTTTCTAACACATGTGTATGGTTGTGCAGATCTGACCTCTCCATATCCCGTCATAGACGAAAGCCTCTAAATCAATGAGGTAATGTTGATGTTGGAATATCAATAACTTATACACTAATCAAAAGCTCGCTAATATATACAACTCCTACCCCACCCCCACACGCCGGGTTGTCAAAATTTGAAGACTCTAATCACATTCCTAAACACACCAAAGCTATGCCGTCCGCACACCTTGGAATAAGTAAGCGAGACGCAAGTTCTAAATGGCCAAGTGGTTGAAGCTTCTTACGTTTTATGTTCTACTTAACTCGTATATACGTGTGAGATATACCACCTATATAAATAAACGGAGTCACAAGATATAACAAACTATACCTCTTTTGAAATAAAATTTTCTGTTAATTTGTGTAGGGATTCAAGTTCCAATTAATCCCGTCTCTATTTTGTTTTTAGAGACACAAACAAACTAGGCTTCTTTCTTTGTGATGGCTTATGACATACAAGAGCTTTTCTTTTTTGATAAGCACTTTGGAGTAACCTAGTAATTACAAATAGAAAGTTACCGATGTTTTATGCACAAATAACGAAAGACAAAGACAAAAACAAAAAATACAAAGACAACATAAAGTGTAGAGAGTATCTAAGCCCATCAGTATACTTTACGGTGCCTCTATGTCATGTCTAAACCTCGTTAACATTAATTTTTTTTCTTCATGAACTCCTATCTTGGACCATGTCCTCAGAGATATGCAATCTAGTAGTTCATGCATAATCCTCTCATCCCAGTTTGGGCCTGCCTTTACTCCTCTTTCCCTCTACAATGAGACTTTCAACTGCTCTCACAGACGCCGTTGTATTCTTTTCTTAACTTGGTCAAACCATCTCAGTCTCCCCTCCTTTAGTTTATCTGCTATACTAGTCACCCCAACCTTTCTCTAAATACCTCATTTCTGATCTGGTCGAGGCTTGTATTACCACACATCCACCTCATCATTTTCATCTTTGCAACTTCCATCTTCTATGAATGTGTCTTTTGATGGCCATCAGTCAGTATTGGGGAAAATATCATTTCTTAAATCTTTTAACACATACATTCATTGGAGTCACTTAGACCTTCATATATTGTGTGTTTTCATATGTATGTATATATATGTATGTACGTGTATATATTTATATATGTATGTATATGTGTATATATATGTTTATATGTATGCATATGTATATATATGTATGTACATATTATATATATATGTGTGTGTGTATATATATGTGTATATTCTTTCCATTTCCAATGGAGTCAAGTACATATTTTTTCTTGACTATGATGGAATAAAGCAAAATGACTCACTAAATTGGATGCGCTTCTTATATTGTGAAGCAGCAGTTGATCGACACGCAATTTTCTTTCTGGATCATCGGAAACAACCTCCACGTGTTTATAACACATAGGTATGGTTGCGTACATCCGACCCTCTCATATCCCGTTATAGATGAGAGACTTTAAGGCAATGGGGTAATGTTGTTGTTTATATATATATATATATATATATATATATATATATATATATATATATATATATATATATATGTATATATATGTATGTATGTATGTATATATGTACGTATATGTAAATTTTTTTGTAGATGTGGGACCTCAATATTTAAAAAGAAAAAGTTAATAGTCACAACACAATATCGTCCATCAGTATAGTTCTGCTAAAATACACGATTTTTTCATCAGCTCTTATTCTACTTTCTACTGTTACTACCAAAAGCTATGGACTACTAGATCCATAATATGCATATCTTCTTCTACAAACCCTATATAAACTGCCTCTCCTCCGCCTCAGCTCTCCACCTCCACAACTCTCCTCCTCTCACTTCCGGCCACTGATGCCTCTAGCCACAACCAACCATCCATGTATCCTACATCACCAAGTCTTATTTTTATTTGTTTCCACTCTTCTTTCTTATGTAATTTCATTTTTGTCTGTCTGCAATGGAAGACTAAGAAAAAGATTGGTAAAAAAAATTGTGGGTATTTGTATGTTCTTTTCCTCAACATAAATCTTGCTCTTTTTAGGGTTCTTATAACACTACCCTTGCACCTTTGCATCTATATTTCCAGAGGGCAATACCTATATAGCACCATATTTCTTTCTCAAGATTTTACACTTTACCATTTTCACCTGTAGATCTCGTACTGAGTACTCTCTAACTTTGGATATCCTTGGAGCAAAAGGTGAAATCCCTCGCCCCGGAGGCTCCACCGCTCCAGCCCCAAGGAGCATGTGTGGAGGATATAAATCACGAACCCAGCGGTTTCTTAGATTGGGTGAGATCTTGCACACAAGTTACCCACACAAGTTGTCCTCCCACAAATCAGGTCTTCGGCCTAGCAGCGGAGGAACACCGCACTGTGCGCGTCCATGGATTCGAACTCTTGATCTCTTGGAGCAAATCTCTATCCGAATACCAACTGGACTATGTTATAAAGTCAACTTTGGATATCCTGGTTCTACGGAAGGTTATCATACTTGGATGGTTGATTGCAGGAGCGGCATCATCAAGATTCACACGTTAGGGCGGAGGTTGGATCTTCTACCCGCCGTCCCAGATGAAAAAACCGTGAGAATCTTGATGATGCTGCATCAGCAATCAATGATTTTTGCCCGCTACCCCCAGATGCCACGAACTGATTTGAGGCACTAATAGCATAATATTAAGGGACTTGAGGTTTTTTTTTTAAAAAAAGGGACTTGGAAGTTTAAAGGCGTGCCAACGTTTTATCTTTGTCAAGTTGTAGTTTTCTTTCTAATCTTTCTGGTTGTTTCAATTGTTACTGGCAGGGGCGGGACTTCGAACAGCATATAAGATTGTTGTTTTGTAATCTTGAAGCTACGGGTCTGAGCCGCGGAAACAGCCTCTTGTACAAAGTGTAAGATAAGGCTGCGTACATCAATTGTGAAGCGATCCAGCCCCTCCTCGTACCCTACATAAATACAGGAGTCTGGTGAACAAGAAACGGCAAATGTTACCTGCAGGGAATCCAGAGGCGGGTAGGACGAAATCCTTAACCAGGGAGTGATATTTTTTCTTAGTCTCGGGTTGATTGGTTTGATTAGACCATAACATGTGTAAAGAAAAGGACATGAGATGGTAAAAATGACTATAACTCTAGATTTCAGCACAGATATACCTAACTACAACATTACTGATGCCAGCACACAGTAACATACACAAAAATGATACATGCACATAGTCTCTTATTGTCTGATGCTTGTTACATGTTTCCTGTAGGATACCAGATTTTGTGAACAGAAAATGATGATTCTTGGTGTACGTACTGCGTAGGGAGAGCCCTTGCTGTAGTGTTTATGAGCTGTAATTTGAAACCTCTATGCATGAGGGATGAGTCAAAGACTGCAGATACAAGTTTGGACTAAAGAATCAAATTTCAAGATAAGATTTTTTTTTTTTTTTTTGACTATTTATTTTGATTCAGTACACTGTTCTGCAATAAATTAAAAGGCCATGATGTTATTATCCTACAAATACCTGCAGGTGGACATGGAAAATTCATAAAAGTCAACAATTTACAGGACAATTATCTTTGATTCGGTTAGCACAAAATGGTTCCATATGATTATAACTGTTAGATCATATGCCTGCAGGTGTAATAAAAATCTCTTTTACTTCTCCCTTTTCCTACTTAGAATTGCAGTGATTATGTTCAGATTAAGTTCCGCTCGAAATTGTATCTATTTAGGAAAGAATCAAATTCATAGGGAGCTTTCGTCCATGAGAACAAGGGATTGTAACCTAGTGAAAGGATAGGCTCATAATTCAAAAATGAAAATCTATACAGTTTAATTTTGTTACAAAAAGTACATAAAAGTGATTTGAAAAGTATTACAAATTTATATAAAAATATATAGACATAAAGTGATTAGGCTGGCGAACCATAGAAACAAAAAACACATCAGGTTATAAGAAGCTTGATTAGAGATATGAGTGAAACTTAGATTGGATGGTTGAGACGATAATATGAAGTCTCTGAAGTGACCCAATGTTTGGTGAGTGAGACCGAACGTTTGGTTATTAATTCTGAGTTTGTTCTCTAAGTTTGGTCCAATTATGAAGTTTATGTCTTGTGACCGAACGCTTCACATAATGTTCAGTAAAGATGTTTACTAAACATTCTGTCTAGAGTTTGGTGACGAGTTATGAGTTGTAACATTCAAAAATTTTTAAGTCCAAATTTCGATAAATTTGACCAAACGTTCGGTGACTTCAGACAACAGAATTTTTTGTTGTCTTTTGATGAAATAATACAACTTGTTAAACTTGAAATACCTTTTTTCAATCTTGAACAACCTAAACTAACTTTAAAAGTCAAACTCTGTGGAGATATGTCAAATTAACTTTTTTTTGTGACTTGAAGTCTATATTACAAGGATGAAAAGGTTTTGAAATATACTTTCTGTATACTTTGAATACTTCTTGAAATAGAATTTTTCATACACATTTGCGAAAACTTGTATAACTTCTTCTTCTTGTCTCTTCTTCTTCCTCTGGTATTACACACTTCAAATAGACAAGTTCAATCTTCTTCTTGTAGAGCAAACAAAAATAAGATGCCGTTGTATCCTGGATGACATTTGTCGCGTACTCTAGCTAGCTCAATAGTAGAGGCAATTTTGCTTTAAAGACAGTTCGTTTATTGTGAAAAGAAGAAGCCGTTATATCCTGTAAGGCATTTTGTTACTCTTCTCATTTCCTTTACGTTTGTTATCATACCTTTTGAATTCTTTCTATATTCTTGTGTATATTCAAAAGAATTTTGAGGAAAATATGGAATTACTTTTTTGATATTCTCTTCTATTTTCATGTTCTTTATTTTAGTTATGTTGTGATGTCATCAAAGTTTTATAATCTTCCATTTTTTCAGACCTAAATTTTCAACAAATTTCTCATTCTCGTCAGAATTGCTAAAGTTTTTTACTATCTCATGTGACATTGTCATTTATGCTTGACTAATAACATCATTCATGGAAGTTTGATCCGGTTTTTGAATAAGTATGGAATAAGTAATGATAAATATATGATATAGTAACTTATAGCAAATTACCTGACCAGGAGAATGATATTGATGAGTCATTACAAAGAAACTATATAAAACATATATATTTGAACCTAGACTTCATTAGCTGATCAACAGCGTCCAGTACTTGCTCATTTGAAAATTTTAATATCTTCATCCAGAGTTACAGATGAATAAGTGGTAAACTGATTCGTTAGGAAGGCTATCACTCGAGGATATACACCCACACTCAGCTATATATACATACATTTATATATACATATGTATATATATTATTTTTTTTGTGTGGAAAGAATATATCACTTGTATTAAAAACACTATGCCACGTGTCATGTGGGATCTGTGTATTATACATTAGAGGGAAAGCTACTATGGTGGCTTCTGGAATCAATCACTCTGCATGAAAACGTATCCAGAAATCCATCAGGAAATTAGTATAACGTTATATAATTGCATATTTTTTTTCATCAAACGGCTTTGTATTTATTATATTCTATGACCCTCTGGTATAAACCGAAAGCAATATGAATAATTTTAGGCCTTTCAAATCTGATAACGTTGTCTGTGATCCTTACACAAGTTATGCCCTCTTGTTTCCAAATATAGCATGTCCCGTTTTATTCTAGTAGATAAAATTTATATAATGGAACTAATTAATTCGGCAATTACATATAATCAATCAATCAATCATACCCAGTATATACCAACGACCAATTACATACAAGAGACCATTAAAAGCACCAAGGTCCTTGAGATTTCACATTCTAGGCACATATGTGAGGCAAAATGTGCCAAGATCTTAAACTTATAACTTCATTTACTAAAGAAAATCCGCAAAAATATTCATAATGTGTCCGATCCCATGAATGGGGTTGATCCTCAAGTGCCAAGATGTAAATGTTTTGCAACCACGGGTCAACACAAAACACAGAGGATCAGGATCTTTTGAGAATCCAATGATGTTTAAGTCAGTTATTTAAAGAAGATGATAGAAATTAGAAAGGTTTAGACCGACCGATGTATGGATATGAGGACGGGTTTCGGAACAACTGGTAAGATTGTTGCTTTGTGAATTTGATGTCACGGGTTCGGCTGCATAATGAATCGGCCCATCTCCAAAGCCTCTGCGGAAATACAGAAGGCTACTGCACCGAAAACTCACTTTAACCCATGTATGTATATGGTAATTACATATGTATGAGCTTTTCTTCATCTAGGTGCTGGCGCAACCGTCCAATATTTCGACATTTGGAGTAGGTGTAGTGAGTTAGGTTGTGAGTTGAATGGAACAAATGATGTCGACCATGGTAAATTAGCACAAATCATTTTTTTTATTTTTTATTTTTTGCTTTTATTTGAGTCGTTGGTAAATTGTCACAAATTACCAACGAAATATATTCGTCATTAATCAGCGCATTTCTGGTCGTGATACATAGTTGAACCAATTTTCGTTGTGATAATAAATTAAGCCCACTTGCACACGATAGATCAGTTTTAATTACTAATTGAACATACACAACAACAACATCAACCCATTTTTGTAGATACTTCCGTCTATCGCGGGGTGTGGAAGATCGGATGTATGCAACCATGCCTATATGTTATAAACACACAGAGATTGTTTCCAATGATACATAATGAAAATTGCGTCAGATTGCGTCGATCAACTGATAATTCACCATATAAGAAGCGCAACCAATTTAATGAGTCATTGCTTTATTCCACCATATTCTAAAGTCAAAAAAAGCATATCTTTGACTCGGAAATAGAACGTTTACTAATTAAACATATCACTTGGAATAATAGTTGCGCCATAAATTTTACCTTTCGCAGACTGATAAGATTATATTAAGAATTCCCCCCCCCCCCCCCCCCCCCCACTCTCCAACCCAAATCCTTAAGTAGAATCCCCGACCCTCCAACCCAAATCCTTAAGTAGAATCCTCAAAGGTTGGCAAAAGGTTGAACCTCAACCCAAAGGGTTTATATTGTCTCATACCCAAAGAGCTGCATGGAGGATATAAATCAGGAGTCCAGCGGCCTCCTAGATTGGGTGAGATCTTACACAGTTATCCACACAAGGTGTCCCTACAAACCAGACCTTTAGCCTGGCAGCAAGGTGTCCCTACAAACCAGACATTTAGCAGCAGAGTAACACCCGCATCAATTTTATTACAAGTAGCTTGTGTGATGTAGTTTGCAGAAAGAACCTCTGGTCCCATTTGCAGCAATAATTGGGATACCTTAGAGGAGAGCGTTGTGAGGTTGAAGAATCAGACGTACGAGGAAATCTGCACTTTTCCCTACACAAATCTAGGAGCTTAACAAGTGATTCCAAATATTAAATGATCAAATTTGTCCACACCATAAAGTTTGGGCCCACTGAAAAAGGGGGAGGACCAACACTTTTTCTTCCAAGGTTTGATCATGTGAATCTGATTCATGTCTTATGTTTTTTTCTTTTTCCGCCTCAAATCCAGGTCAAGAATATATTCTTACAGAAAGAGAATGAAAAACAAAGTCAAATGACGATAATGTCTAGTTTTTCTGCAGCTTCTTAATTCTCTCGAATATATTTACACTGAGTAAAGAAAACCCATTGCTTGAACAAAGTTCTTTCAGATCTTTCATTTGGGTGCAGAATAGTTTCCTCCATATGGGTGGCAAAAGGTTAAGATGGTTTTAAAAGTACAATCCGAACTTGACCGGTTAGGTTAGCAAGTCGAGTCGAGTTCAGGTTAACTCGTTAACCCACTTTTTAAATTTGGCGGGTTTAGCAAGTCATGTTTAACGGGTTGACTGATTTGGCTGGTCGAGTTTGACAAGTTAACGTTTAGAGATAACGGGTTAGTAGTCAAACTAAAGTGCAAATACTATCTAATCCTCTAAGTATGATCTAAGATGTCTTATATCATGTCTACCTCTCCTTAATCTTAATCATCTGCCTCCATGAACTCCTATCCTGGACCATGTACTCAGAGAGGTGCAACTCTAGTAGGTCATGTCCAATCTGCTCATCCCATGTCAATTTGGGTCTGCCTTTACTCCTCTTCCCTTCTACAATGAGGTTTTCAATTGCTCTGACAGACGCCGTTGTATGTCTCCTCTTGACATGCTCAAGTCATCTCAGTCTTCCCTCTCTTATCTTATCTGTTACACTAGTCACCCCTAACCTTCCTCTGTATACCTCATTTCTTATCTTGTCTAGCCTTGTATGCCCACACATCCACCTCAACATCTTCATTTCTGCCACTTCCATCTTTTGTGACTGTGTCCTCTTGATGGCCCAGCATTCTGTTCCGTATAACATTGCCGGTCGCACTGCCATCCTATAAAATTTTTCTTTTAATTTAGTTGGAAAATTCTTATCACACAGCACCCCTGAGGCTGCCCTCCACCTACACCAACCTGCCTGGACTCAGTGTGCTACGCCACTCTCTATGTCCCTATCGTTCTGTACAAATGATCCTAAGTACTTGAATTTAATTACCTTTGGGACCACTTGACCCTCGATGGTGAGTTGGCTATTCTCATCGTCGGCTGCGCCGCTGAAGTCGCAGTGCAGATATTCAGTCTTGAAACGACTAATCCTTAGGCCTTTTCTCTCTAAAACACATCGCCACTCCTCTAGTCTCATACTCACGTTATGTCTGCTTTCCGCGACTAATATAATATCGTCAGCAAAAAACATATACCATGGGACTGCCTCTTGGATTGATTTTGACAACTCATCTAGGACAACTGCAAAAAGGAATGGGCTCAAAGCGGACCCTTGATGGAGGCATACCTCCAATGGAAAGAAATCTGTATTCCCTACAGGCGCATGAACAGTTGTTTTCGTTCTAACATACATATCCCTAATTATGTCTATATACTTCATAGGAACCCCTCTTGCATCAAGACTATCTCATATCAGTTTGCGTGGCACACTATCATACGCTTTTTCGAGATCGATGAAAACCATATGTAGATCTAGATTCTTCTCCCTATACTTCTCCATCAGTCTCCTTAAAATGTGTATTGCTTCCGTAGTTGATCGTCCTGGCATAAAACCAAACTGATTTACCGTAACTTGAGTTTCTTCCCTAATTCTAGTGTCGATTACTCTCTCCCATAACTTCATTGTATAGCTTAGCAATTTAATCCCCCTATAATTCCCACAATACCTCGCGTCTCCTTTTTTCCTATATAGAGGGGCCACTACGCTCCTTCTCCACTCATCTGGCATTTTACCTATTTTGAAAATAAGGTTGAACAGAGTAGTTAGCCATTGAATCCCTTCCTCTCCCAAACACTTCCACGCTTCAATGGGTATGTTATCCAAGCCAACTGCTTTAGCTCTACCCATCTTCTTAAGTGCTATCTTCACTTCTCCCAGTGTGATGCTACGACACACGCATGTATTACACCGTCGTTTTTGGGTAGTGACGTTTTCTCTTTCTTCGTGGTCAACTCTTATGCTGTTAAAAAGGTTGTGAAAGTAAGTTTGTCATTGCCCCTTGATGTCTTGTTCTTTGACTAAAACATTTCCATCTTCTTCTTTTATAAACTTCACGTCGCCTAGATCTTGCCTCTTTCTATCTCTAGCTTTGGCGATCTTAAACATATCACGATTTTCGTCTTTTGTTTCTAATCTTTCGTACGTCCTTTTATAGGCTGCGTTCTTTGCCTCCGTCACTGGCTTCTTCGCCTCTTTTCTAGCGATTTTGTAGTTCTCCTTCACTCTCACTTTCTCCTCCCCGTCTGTGCAGCTTAATACCTCTCTAAAACTCTTTTGTTTGTTCCTTATTTTTCGTTGCACATTATCACACTTTATCATTTTTATTTTTAAATATTAATCAAACAACTAGATACGTATTTATTAAAAATAGTATGTATTTATCATTAGTCAAAACTAAAATGTTAACAAACTGATAAACCTGAGCCTGGCTTCTGAATACGACAAAGGAGCTCCCCGTTAGTCAGCAAAAGTCAACATCAGTAAGCCCCGCTCAGTCAGGCCAGTCCAGAAGATGTATCTCCCAGCGGCCTTGACCAGTCAAACTCGTCAAACATGGCTTCACTCAAAAAGTCCTCAGATAAAATCTCACCTAAGGACTTGAGCTCGACACCACCCCGGATCAGCTCAGCTAGTGGACAAAGGTCATGTCCAGCATGACCAATCTTCGGATTAGCTTAATCCATACAGGAATCTTAGACCATCCAGATCAACTTGTCCGGTTCAGCTTCCCCAGGTGAGCTCACCAGAGCACCCCTGTTCAACTTTGGACATGCTACTCTTGCCTAGGCTTCCTAGCAAGCTGCTCAAGTGTCACCCCAGCTCGGCCATCCTTAGGCAGACTCCTGCCACTCAGCAATCTTGGCCTCCCGGCTCGACGCGTGGCAACCTTGGCCTTCATGCAGCCTGTGGCTGCCAGCAGCGCAGTTATTTATCTCCACATGTCAACCAGGCAGGGAAGAGTGGCTAGCACTGCAGCCACCTGTTACCACGTGGCGACCATGCAATCCAGAGCTGCCACCAGGGCAGCCAGGTGTCATCACCATTTTCTTCATCGTCATGCAGCAGTCAACTTCAACAGCTATAAATAAGAGCTTCCTCAGCTGAAGCCGAAGGAGTCCACTTTCACACTCTTAAGCTCATTCAAGTCTAACTGAAATCCAAGTCTCCCTCAAAATGACTTAAGATCGGCTAGAAATTAATCTGAGCTCATGTACACTAAACAGTCACTCTCTCAAAAGAGAGCCATAAAGAGGTTGCTTCAACCTCTATTTCCAATATTCTCCTATACAAATATGCCTATAACTGACTTGAGGTTCTTTCTAGGACATTAGCATTGGGCCTCTAACGTTGTCTTTCCCTCTCAGGTTGTAGAAACGGACTTAACGAGGCACTGACGGTATACCACAAGGATCACCTCTGAACCACCCCGTGAGGATCCGACCTCATCACAAGCATATATGAGGAAACCTGCTCATTTGCCATCCCAGCTTGGGCCTAGCCATTTGTTCATGGGATACATCTGTCTCAAGTTTCAAGCCATGTTATCGCTGCTGATGGCAGACTTTCCAGCTTGAATGAAATTTTCTTCCTTTTTTTAAAAGAAAAAAAATACAAGAAGAATTTTCAGTTTGAATGAATTTTCTTTAAAGACTAACAAACAAATATACGTATACAAGCTTTCAGTTGTAGGTTTCAATATGCCGCATAATTAACCTAGACATATAAGTAATTCATAAATTTTTACCTTATTATTTTTCTAAACGACTTCCAATGTAATTTTTTTAGGTTGAGTCTATTTTTAGTCATATACATTTCTCCACTCCAGCTTGTTACGCTATACATACATACATATATATATACACACACATATATGGGAAAATGGGATATACATACCCATTATAAATCAATTCTGAACAAATACTAAGTAAACATATCATACCAAACTGTATACGAAACACCAAACTTACGGTGTTCATTAACTACAATACTATACAACAACAACAGCAGCATTACTCCATTACTTTAGAGGCCAACTACAATATTATACAATAACTAAAATATCCGCAGTCTATATTGATGTATGTACAACTAACCAAAATATATTATTCACAAAATGCTTATTGATATATATATATATATATATATATATATATATATATATATATATATATATGTTTGACTCCCGTGGTGTCTCTAGGAATAGGTCAATGGGCTAAAGATAAGGATAATATGGTTTCGATCCAAAAAGTTATTCGAATATGGGTCTACCATTCTTAGAAGACTCATAGGGATATTGGTTATCGAGCATATCTGTCTTAAAAGGTGATACACAATTTATTTTGTATCAAACTTTAGGTATTTCATTGGTTCATAAGAGTAAGCATAACCACCAAAATAATCAAGAATACCTAGAACAAGTAGATGTTAATAAAAATGGTTTTGATTTGCTTGTTCTTGAAATTATTTTTTCTCATAAATATATCGTAGAGAGTTCATAGTGAAAAGTTGTTTCAATTAATGAATAGGAATCCAATATTTTGTACTGAGAACAACTGTAGTCAATTTTTGGACAAAAAAAAAGAAGTATCTTAAGACAAAAAATAATAAATTAATGAAACGACACCTAAGTTATACAAGTAAAGAGATCTATTCATTGATAAGAAAAAGAAAAAGCGTGAACGGGGTTGTATTCATGATAAAATAAAATCTTGGGTCGCGAACAGTGATGTCGATTGGTGATGAAGAAAGAGAATTCTTGGTTCCTTTCTCTACCTTAAAGACAGGAAAGGAAATTGATCCAATTCTATAGAAATTGATCCATAGTGATCATTATCACAGAATGACTCTGGTTATCAAATAATTTAACAACTTCAACATATCTTTTCTTTTCGTTACACTCATTCAGTCTCTTGTCCCCCTTAAATTCAAGTAGTTCTCCCCGAGTCTTCCTCAAAAAAGGCTAATCTTAGTGGGAGAAGTGAACGGCCACTGAAAGCCTTCGATTTGGGAAAACTAGAACTCCGAGTCTGAGCCTGACCCTGGGTGGAAGTCAATGTGGATTGTTGCTATATCGGGCTCTGGTGGTCCAAAGAAATATCACTGGCGTCCCTGCAAAGATTTGTAATGGAAATAAAATAAATTGCTTCCTCTTCCTGACACATGATTTTTCAAAGTGTAATTTCTATTTGGTGTAAGTATCTATATATACAAAACTATAATGCAAATGCACCTAATATGACATGCAAACACACAAAATGCAACACAATCGTATATACAATAACAAAAAGAACAACACAACCATATAAAAAATATCCGCCCCACACACACTTAAAGTCTACAATATCCTCATCGTGGAAGGGGAAAGGCTATCAATAAAAGAAAAAAGAGCATAAAAACTATTTAAAAAGATAGAGAAGAAAATAGTGTTTCTTATGCACTATGTTCTCA